>OY856411.1:380999338-381224338 GCA_963693085.1 Alisma plantago-aquatica
ACATATTGAATGCATTTCTTCCGCAGTCCGATTTGACTGAATGAACAGCCGCAGCTGCTTTTCATGAGCCCATCGTTGCCTTTTGTACGTTCAACTACGTACTCATCCCAACAAACGTTCTACAGTGGTGGCCGAGTTTTGCATTTAAAGCAAAAATATTACTTTTAATACTTCAACTAAATCACCGACCATTTGCTTTCCTGCTTATCAATCTAGCTGATCAAACTGACAACAGCATCGATTTACCATGATGCAGATCTTCATGCTTCCGCAGGTGGTTTTGTAACATTCAATGAGCTCTGTGGCAGCCACTAGCCCACTATAATCACTGAGCGTCGGGTACATATATAAGCATGATGGTACATATCAAAGCAAGGTTTCTTATGACCTCTGTGAACTGGTAAGAAATTAAGCCTAAAAGAAAACGAGTTTGAGTACGAAATGAGATTCACTGTTATTAACTACAGCCTTTTTTTTTGGAAAATCGAGGTTCTATTTATTCATCTTGCGAACGCTAGGCAAGCCATTTCATGTTAGGGGTACAAACTTTCTCTACATACATCGAACTTGATACATTAGATGTTAAGCCTACATGCATATCTGAATGATACTCATTTAAAATGTTGCTGGGTGGATTCTCGTAAGTAGATTGATCCGAACTACTCTTCAGTAGGCACAAAAATAGAGGGGAAGTTTAGATCTGTATTAGAATAGGTGCCACGATTCAATATTTGTACCCCTTATCTTATAATTATAAGGAAAGATATCTTATGATAAGTATATCTATTATAAATAATATTAAGGAGTTAATAAGTGTAAGGGATATAGAATTAAGTGTACCCATTCATTTTTCTACACGACTATGTATGAGAATTCACTATTATCATATAGATTCATATATGAAAAAGGTTGACAATAAGTGCGCTTTGGGATGCGGATGATTTCTCCTCGCCCAACTCTCTAGCCTAATGCGGCGGGACCGCAGGGAACCATAGCATGGGGGGACATCCAAAGACTTTTTCCGTCACAAGGTTGTACCCTCGTACGCATCAGGAGCATGGGAACTCCCCTTTCTATCCTATCTATGGAAGGCATATGAGTCTGAACGCTATTATGAATGTGCGACCACCCCCAACTATGTAGTTACCTGTGCTAGTGAGGCATCAAAGGCCTCCACCCTTCCTCTCTATCAAGGGAAGAAACTAATGGTTTAGCAACCCCTCTTAGCTTTAGCATGTCTATTGATCAAAATTAATCATTTATTCCCAGATGCCTTGTCATTTCCCACCCACTCAAGTCTACGACGGATGTCGTGCAAGCAATCCATTTAGGAAAAAACTAAAAGACCTAATTAAAAATGAATCGAATTATTCAACAACTCTGTGTTGCTTTCTCTGCTACTATACTGCACGATCGTAATGTTATCAACTAAAGCTTTTGTAATTTTTTCTATCATGTATGTTTGGGTTATTTTCTTGTTTTATTATAATAACATGATAGTTTAACCATAAGGATGGTCTTGTAATTCTTTGATAGGTATTGTTTGCAACAATATCATGTGTTGGTGCATTGATACCATCAGTGAAATGGTTGCAATTGATGACAGTTTTGGACTTGCTTCTTTCTGCCTCAATGTGTTTCAAAAGTGAGCAAGTTTAATACAAAAGAATAATGATAGACTTCTTAGGAGAATATCCCACTATTATTCTTGTACCAAAAACATTTAAACTATAAAAATGCATTCAATAAATTGACTAATAAATCGGTAATTCTAAATATTTTTTATTCTAATATCACCATTTGTTACAAATAATAATGAAGAATAAACCGTTTTTAAATATTGATTAGATATTCATTTTTAATATTGAATTCACTATTCCATTTTTCTAAAGACAAACACTTGATCTCAATAATGAGTTTACTTTATATATTATATTGTGAGTGGCACAAGTTCCTTTTTTATTTACGTGCTTTAATGAAATGGATTGCCACATTTTCTCCTCTTGCTCCACATACGAAGGATTTTCAAGTGCATAATGTTATATTATATGCATGTTGAAAATATTACAGTTCAAGAAACGTAACTCCCCGTCGAACTATAAAATCTCAGAAAAGCTAGTGTAGTAAAAGCATATAACAGATAACCAGATTAGATATGAAATATGAAGAAAAGAACTATATGTAACAGCTTATCATGATATGTGAGAGGCATATAACTATCTGCAAGAAATACATAGGGCACATGTATAAGACAACATTCCTTATATAAGGCCTCAACCAATATTTTTTATTTGCCCTAAGCAAATATACTACACGGCTGGATTACCATTTATTATGCCCTGAGGAACTGAGTTGTACCGCTCAAATCCAACCTTCAGTTGCGAAACCCAAAGACAGTGCCATGCAAGGTGAATGGAAGAGCCGGACTCCACGACCTCAACCTCCTCGTGGTCAATGCACAATATCCAAAGAAGGACCGTAGTCTCTTGCTTAAGTGACCTCAGTCACAAGGTCAACTCTCGCAGGCTACTATTTTCTCTAGCCCACCTTGGTACAGGTCTCGGCGCTAGCATACATTGAGCCACGAGCCTGTTCACCATGCTCCTGAGTCATGAATGCATTCATGCTCTATCACACTGAGTCATGGTCCTGTTCACCATGCTCTTATACACATCTTGAGTCTACAACCAAAGTTGTAATCTATTCCTCCTATTTTTGGCTAGGAAAAACCCCACATATTCAATAATATGTTCTCCAAGTTAACCCGTAGGAGAACCCGTTTCATCATCACCATCTACTGACGATGATGGATCTATGGCCAGGGAAAACTACATGAAAGGTTCCTCTGTAATTAATTAGTGCATTTTATTTGGATTGTTGGGGTCAACCAAGTTGTATTAAGCTAACCATAAATAAGAAATAAACATCTTAAATTCCATCATTGTGTCATAGTATTATTGTCATTCTCAATGCCATCAACATCATCATCATGATCCATCTCAAGGACCCAATATCACATGTTGCCACTTGGCCTCTTGCCAATCATCATGATCCATCTCAAGGACCCAACATCACATGGATTCAGTCCCACATATTTCCTCAAAGGCAACATACATCACTGGTCATCTGACCCATCATAACACATAGTGTTGGTATCATCTCGTCATTTAAGAATGCCAGCATTATCAGATAAATTGAGCAGACCACATGTTAAACCATATCATCATATATAGTTCTTACCTGGTCATACGTTCAACTGATGATATCTACATGGTTAGTATACTCAATGAATGAAATCATTCTAAGATGAAACATACTTATCCCAACATTAGGGTTTACCAACCTTTATCTCATTTAAGATCATGCAAGCCCATACATGTGCAACAAAATATCATAAAGCTCTCGAAAGAGGATTATCACAAGAATCATGGATAATCAAACATAAGTATCCATACAAGGATGATCACAGCAAGACTAAGCATCATGATACAAGCATAGGTCCCATCCCTCACAAAATACATATCGAGTAAGGGTGCAACCCTCACCAAAAACTAGCAGTGACCAAACCATCCCTCACTATAGGTTGTATCGGCTACAACACAACAACCCAACTAGGTATCAACAACAACCCTATCAGGCAAGGCCCTATCGGGAAAGGCCATCAACTAAACCCAACAAGAGGGTATCGGGCATCCTCTAAACAAAAAGGGTATCATGTAGGGTATCACCAACCTGTGTCGCGCAAGAACAACCCAACAAAAGGAGATACCATAGGGATATCGGGAAACACTCTCCAACCAACCAAGGAAAAGACATATTAGGCAACTCTGCCGCTAAAGTATCGCCCACACCAAAGACACTCTTATTTCCCAAGGCACTCAACCCCATATCGTGCACACAACACCAACCTGCGTTATCACCCAAAGGAAACACAAGGGTTTCGTCCAACCAAAGTAAGATATAACCATCTCCTCTCAGGTTCAAGGCTACCCCAACTTCATATCGATCTCTAGGTCCTACCATTTCACCCAAAACAACAAGGACATGTCGGGTAAAGAACATAGGCTCACCTCTCAACTAAATGAGAGAGGGGTACCCCCTAAGAATCCATAAACCAAAGGATAACCTCTCGAGTAGAAGATCTCAAACTCACCTCTAACTTAAAGAGAGAGGGGTCTTGCTCAAGATCCTCCAACCCAAGGGTATCGACCAACACATCACAACCTCAAGAAAATCTCTACAACCAACCTGATCCTGAGAAAGCCCCAACATCAACAAGATAACAACTAGAGCAAGAGCTAAAGCATAACTATTACTAACAAGATATATGGCTGATCAAGATAGCATATCAAAACAACATGCAAGAGATAAAATAGCTAGGTTAGAAGTTATGTAACCCGCCTCAAGAAAACTCTTCCATGATCCAAGCTCCAAGGGAACCACCTCCAAACCTTCGGCCACCTTAAGGGAGAGAAGAAAAACCAAGGTCAAGAAGACTCGACTATAGAGGGAACACATCTTACCTCTATGGCCGAAAGATAAGGAAGAAGATAACATCAAGATCCAAGCTTACCAAACTTAGAGAAGAAAGGAAGAAAAGCTACTAGGTATCAGCCACCACCTCTCCTCCTCTCCTTCTTCTCGGCCCCAAGGGAAAACAATAAGAGAGAAAAGAGATCCCAAACAAGAGAAGAGAGATATATATAGAAGTGAGTAAAGCAAAATAACAAAGATAGGTGGCACTCAACCAAGGTGCACTTATCCATGGAGAAAAGCCACATGCTAGCTCATCCAACTCCACATGACAAAGACATCCACTTGCGAGCAAAGCAACCACCATGTGTCCAAAATAGGGTTATACCAACAAGGCTAGGTGGAGGGGGAGTGTATCGCCCGCCAAGGCAAGCCTCCAACCCGACACACCTACGACCATCTTGGTTGACACATCTGCCCGACATACACCTGCTCGGCACACTCCTGCCCGACACACACCTGCCTGGCACACACCAAGCAAGGAGGTAAGGCACCAAGCCCAACGAGGCCCAAATAACACAAGCAAGCCCAAACACGGCTTAAACAACACAAACAAAGCACCCAACCCATCCTCTCAACTCTAGAGGATGCAAAGAGGGACAAAGAGATCTCTCAAGGTGACAAACTTGCACATAAACCCTAGAACTTGGGTAAATTGCAATTTGCACCTCAACTCCATAATAAGACACAACAAGCACTAATCACAATTCAGGTGATTAGACAAGCCTCTAAACACAAGGTTTAGGCAAAACAAATAGGGTAAGCCCAAAACGAAGGTCGGGGTCCTTACAAGCCATAAACCCCTACAAAAGCATTCCCCCCCCCAAATTCGAAGAGAAAAGCGAGGGATACTTCCTCCTCATCTCTTCCTTAAGCTCCCATGTGGCTTTCTCGACGCCACGATGATACCAAAGGACCATCACGAGCACAAGGTCCTTCCTCTTCAACTTCTTTACCTGTATGTCAAGGATCAACATCGGACCATCCTCGTAGGTTACATCTTCATCAAGCTCGACCTCAACTGGTTGTATCACTGTCTATGTTCCTGGATGACTTTTCTTTAGCATGCTAACATGGAACACTAGATGCAACATGTACAGCTCTGGTGGTAGCTCCAACTTGTAGGCTACCTTCCCAAAACATGCTATCATTGGATAAGGCCCCATATACGTTGGAGCCAACTTTCCTTTTTTTCCAAACCTTAGCACGCATTTCCACATAGAGACTTTGATATACACCTTATCTCCCACCTGGAACTCTAAAGGTTGACTTCGATTATTTGCATAAGACTTTTTCCTATCTTGTGCTTCTTTCAACTATTGTTGTATCACTTTGATCTTTTCTGTCGTCTGTTGCACTAACTCAAGACCCAAAAGTTGATACTCACTAGATTCATACCAACATAGGGGAGATCTACACTTCCTACCATACAATGCTTCATAAGGTGCCATGTCAATACTCTACTAGTAGTTGTTGTTGTAAGAAAACTCTATCAGACTGAAATGCACGTCCCAACTCCCTAGGAATTGTAGAACACAAGCTCTTAGAAGATCTTCCAAAGTCTGAATAGTCCATTTAGATTGTCCATATGTCTACAGATGAAAAGTGGTACTGAACCTCAACTGCGTTCCCAACTCCTTGTGCAACTGTTCCCAAAAACAACTCGTGAACTGAGGACCTCGGTCAGAGACTATCGTTGCTGGCACACTGTGCAAACGCACTATCTCATCAACATAAACTTGTGCAAGCTTCCCTGCTATGTATGTCGTCTTCACAGGTATGAAATGTGCAGACTTTGTCAATCTATCTACTATTACCCAGATGGAATCATGATTCTTAACTATCCTCGGAAGACCAACTATGAAATCCATGGTTACATGATCCCACTTCCACTATGGGTTGCAATGTACCACTCGACTTCTAATGTTCTGCTTTAACTTGCTGACATACCACATACTTTGCCATGAACTCAACTACATCTTTCTTTAAACTGGGCCACCAATATAGATCCTTTAGATTGTGATATATCTTGGTGACATCTGGATGCATAGCATACATCGATGTGTGTGCTTCCTCGAGTACTAACTTCCTTAGATTGTCAGCATTGGGAACCATCATCCTATTATGATAACAAACTATCCCATCCTCGGGCTCATGGAAGCCATCACACTTCTCGCTGCCAAACTCCGATCTGATTTGTTGAACTATATCATCTGCTTGTTGTGCTTCTTTGATCTGTTGTCTCAACGTAGGCTTCACTTGCATCTGTACTAATAGTCCTTCCAATAAAGAGACTTCCAGCTTTACATTCATCTGTCATAGAGACACGAGCATATCTCGCTTATGGCATATCAAAGAACTTAATCGTGCCTTCTTCATGGAAAGAGAAGAAGACTTCCTGCTAAGCGCATCCACTACTACGTTCGCCTTACCTGGGTGGTACTCGATGGTGCAATCATAATCACTGATTATCTCCATCTAGCACTGCTGACACATATTTTGCTTACTCTACGAGAAAATGTACTTCAAGTTCTTGTGATCTGTAAAGATCTGATGCACTTCCCCATAAAGATAGTGTCTCCAAATCTTCAACGCATGAACTACTGCTAACAACTCCAAATCATGAGTCAGGTAGCTTTCCTAATGTTTCTTAAGTTGTCGAGAAGCAAAAGAAACCGCATGATCTTCCTGCATCAACACACAACCTAAGCCCTTCTTAGAAGCATCATAGAAAACAACATAGCCTTTCCCTTGTTCTGGCAGCACTAACACTGGAGCACTTGTCAACTTCTCCTTTAGACTCTGAAAAAGCTTGCTGACACTGACCATCCCATATTAAAGGTACATCCTTCCTAGTCAACCTCATTAAAGGCAACACGATCACACTAAAGTCTCTTATAAACATCTGATAGTATCATGCTAATCCCAGAAAACTACAGACTTCAGTCGACGTCTTTGGTTGCTCCCACTCTGTTATTGACTCCACCTTCTTTGGATCCACCCTGATTCCTTCCACAAAGATCACATGACCCATGAAAGTCACTTCCTTCAGCCAGAACTCACACTTACTAAACTTGGCATACAACTGATGTTATCGAAGAAGAGTCAACACTTGTCGAAGGTGATGCTCGTGTTGTTGACTGTATCAACTATATATCAAGATATCATCTATGAAGAATACAAAAAACTGATCTAACAATGGAAGAAACACTTTGTTCATAAGATCCATGAATGTTGTTGGTGCATAAGTTAGCTTGAATGACATAAGAACAAACTCATAGTGTCCCTACCTCTTCCTAAAAGCTAACTTTGGTATATCATCCTCCTTGATCCTAAGATGATGATATCCATACTGCAAATCGATATTTGAAAACACTGTCGCACCACGCAACTAATCAAACATAACATCTATCATCAGTAAAGGATACTTGTTCTTGATCGTAACCTTGTTCAACTATCAATAATCTATGCACAGACGCATAGATCCATACTTCTTCTTTACAAACAAAACTAGAGCACCCCAGGTTGATGTGCTCGGTCTGATGAAATCTTTATCAAACAACTCTTGCAACCATTTCTTCAATTCTTCCATCTCTGCTAGAGCCATCATGTATGGTTTTTGAGCAACAGGTTGCATCCCTGGTACTAGATTGATCTCAAAATCAATCTCTCGAGGTGGGGGAACATTGGGAAACTCATTGGGAAACACATCTATGAACTCTCTGATAATAGACACATCTTGAAGGCTAAAACCTTCTGCCTTGATATCCACAACATGAGTCAAGAACACTCTACACCCTTACTGTAGCAACTTCTCTGTCACAATTGTTGAGACCAAACACGTCGGAAGAATCTTCCTATCTTCTTGGAAGATCCACTTCTCACTGTTGTCAGCAAACACTGCCTGCTTGGAACCACAATCCAGCACAACCTTGTACCTTTCCAAGGTATCCATTCCAAGGATTACATTGAACCCATGCTTATCAAGTGGTATGAGATCCACTTGTATGTTGTGTCCCGAAAAAGATAGAACACAAGATGGACACACCTCTTGAAGCAACACAGGACCGACAAGAGGGGTTTCTAACAACAAGCTATCTTTCTTACAACTAATAGGTAAAAGACAACTATCAAGCATACTATGTGCGATAAAAGAGTATGTAGCACCTGGGTCAGCCAGAACAAATATAAAGCATGAAGAAGACAAATCAGAATGAAACAACTCCATCTGACCTGCCACAACTTATGGGTTGACTATCGCCACTGACTGACTCATAGCATAGAATCGAGTCGTTCCTTGACGTCATCCATGTCCTCTACTTCCTTGAGCAGAGGATCCCGCTTGTGACGCTTAGTCACATCCTTTCCCTATGGCGCCATTAGACTGTTGTCCATCTGATCATTGGTGACTTTGCCTCATTTGTTGCGTCACTTCAACGTCTCTTCTTAGGCAATTTGACTTCAGATGCCCTGTCTACCCATAGAGATAGCATGACATGTCCTCTAACTACGGCCTAGACGACCCTATCACTACTAATGAAGGTATATTGTAGGCTCTAGATGGAGAATAATCACACCCTCTTCCTTTACTTGGGGACCACTGTAAGGTCGCACTGGAACCTTACATCATAGAAGGTGCAGAAAACCTCGAATTCTTGGGGCCATCGAACCTCTGTCTCTGAATATGAGTAGACCTTTTCTTGGTCATGGCCTCTCTCTTTTCCCCTATCATCCGTTCTATCCTTCAGATAGAATCCACAAACGTGACAAACTGCTCCCAGTTTTCCAAAGCAGCAACAGGTGTTGACAACTCAACACTCAAACCTTTCTCAAACTGTCTGATCCTCTTACCATCTTTTGCCTCCATGTGAGGACAAAACCTCAACAGATCCATAAACTTGGCTTCATACTCGGTGATGTTCAGAGATCCTTAATGCAAATTCTCAAACTGGCTAATATTCTCGTCCCGATACGTCCTCGGGAAGTATCGACTGACAAACTCCCGCCAGAAAATGTCCCAACCGATCACCTCATGAGGTCGCTTCTCCTCCTCGATGGCCCACTAGTGGCCAGCACTACCTTTCAAAAGGTAGACAATGTGCTTGACTTTGTCTGCCTCAGGGATGTAGAGGATCTGGAAGGCCTTCTCAAGACCTATCACCCACAAATTTGCATCTACTGAAACAGTCCTCTCAGCATATTCTGAAGCTCCAACTTGGTGAAGCCGCTCGAAGGTCATCCCAATACCCGATGATTCTCCATGGGGAACCGATGCCCTTAGCTGAGGCACATGAAATCTTTCCACCATGAGATTAATTGTAGCCATCATTAGCCCCATAAGTGTTGGTAGGTAGGATTGTCGAGAATGGTTGGGTCAAACTAGGGGACCTTAGGCACCCAATCTTCATGTGCCTGCACTCTGGCTCCATCAACTGATGTAGCCACACTGCTCCCAACAGCATGTTCTACATGATTTCCAGGCATCTTTTAGCTTTATCTTCTATTGGGGGCAGAAGTCATTATAAGAAAATCTAGAAAAATCATAAGAACATACTCAAGCTTAGTCCTAGATCCGTGTAGACTCAGCAAACCTAGAGATTTGATACAAAAAACTTGGTGTGACATCCCGCTATCACACAGACAATGAAATACCACGTGAAAATACGCAGAATCACCATAAATCACATATTATCAAAAACATGGTTTAATTATACTGATTGCAGAAAACATCATGAGAAAGGAACTATTGCAACTTGATCCACATCCTACAACAAACATGTTATATATATATATATATATATATATATATATATATATATATATATATATATATATATATATATATATATATACAAGCATGATATATGTCCACCATCACATAGGATCTAGCTGTTTCATATCCATCAAGGATGCATCACCAGTTTATATACATATCAGATCTTGCCAGGCCGACAATAGTTTTCAAGAAAACCATACTGAAATCATACATCGTGAAACCTCATCAAAACACCTCCAAGGACCTATGAGTACATGGAGACTCTAGGACTCTACTACAAAACAACCACAATAGTAGCATATCCAACCTTGCCTTCTACTGTTCTTCTTGTTGCTCGTCCGCAACCTCACAACCACCACCATGTCTAGCTGGATAACTGTAAAAGTTTGAAACCAGCAGCGTGAGACACACAGTCCCAACGAAAAACATTACTCCCCTCTAAACTATAAAATCTTAGAAAAGATAGAGTAATAAAAGCATATAACTGATAACCAGATCAGATATGAAATATAAAGAACAAAACTATATGTAACAGCTTACCATGATATCTGAGAGGCATATAACTATATGTAAGAAATACTTAGGGAACATGTATAAGAAAGAATTCCTTATATAAGGCCTCAACCAATGTTTCATGTTTTCCCTAAGAAAATATTATACACAGATGGATTACCATTTATTATGCCCTGAGGAAGTGAGTGGTACTGCTCAAATCCAACCTTTGGTTGCAAAACCAAAAGTCGGTGCCATACAAGGTCAATGGCAGAGCAGGACTCCACGACCTCAAACTCCTCATGGTCAGTACATGATATCCAAAGTAGGACCGTTGTCTCTTGCTTAAGTGACCTCAGTCACAGGGTAAGCTCCCACAGGCTACTCTTTTCTCTATCCCGCCTTAGTATAGGTCTCAGTGCTAGCATACATTGAGCCACGGGCCTGTTCACCATGCTCCTGAGCCATGAACACATTCATGCTCTATCACACTGAGCCATGGGCCTGGTCACCATGCTCTTATTCACATCTTGAGTCTACAACCAAAGTTGCACTCTATTCCTCCTATTTTTAGCTCGGAGAAACCCCACATATTCAACAATATGCGCTCTAGGTTAACCCGTTTCACCATCACCAGCTACTGAAGATGATGGATCTATGTCCAGGGAAAACTACATGAAAGGTTCATCTATAATTAATTAGTGAATTTTAAGTGGATTTTTGGGGTCAACCAAGTTGTATTAAGCAAACCATAAACAAGAAATCAACACCATAAATTCTATCATTTTGTGTCACATTGTTACTATCATTCTCAATGCCATCAACATCATCATCATGATCCATCTCAAGGACCTAACATTACATGTTTTGCACTTGGCCTCTTGCCAATCATCATTATCCATCTCAAGGACCCAACATCACAGGGATTCAGTCCCACATACTTCCTCATAGGCAACATACATCACTGGTCATCTGACCCATCATAACACATAGTGCTGGTATCATCTCGTCATTTAAGAACGCCATCATTATCAGATAAATTGAGAAGACCACATGTTAAACCAAATCATCATATATAGTTCTTACCTGATCATACATTCAACTGACGAAATCTTCATGGTTAGTATACTCAAAAAATGAAATCATTATAAGATGAAACATACTTATCCCAACATTAGGATTTACCAACCTTTATCTCATTCAAGATCATGGATTCCCATACATGTGTAACAAAATATCATGAACCTCTTAAAAGAGGATTATCACAAGAATCATGCCTAATCAAACATAGGTATCCATACAAGGATGATCACAACAAGACTAAGCATCATAATACAAGCATAGGGTACAACCCTCACAAAAGACATATCGAGTAAGGGTGCAACCCTCACTAAAAACTATAAGCGAACAAACCATCCCTCACTATAGGTTGTTTTGGCTACAGCACAACAACCCAAATAGGTATCAACCAACAACCCTAATGGGCAAGGCTCTATCTAGAAAAAAACCATATCGGGAATGGCCCTCAACTAAACCCACCAAGAGGGTATCAGATATCCTCTACACAACAAGGGTATCGTGCATGGTCTCATCAACCCGTGTCGCCCAAGCACAACCCAACAAAAGGAGATACCATAGGGATATCAGGCAACACTCTCCAACCGACCAAGGCAAAGGCATATCAGGAAACTCCACCGCTAGAGTATCGCCCACACTAAAGACACTCGTATCACCCAAGCCACTCAACCCCATATCGTACACAAGGCACCAACCTACGTTATCTCCCAAAGGCAACCCAATGGTATCGAGCAACCAAAACAAGGTACAACCATCTCCTCTCAGGTTCAAGGATACCCCAGCTTCATATCAATTTCTAGGCCCTACCATATCACCCAAAACAACAAGGACATGTCGGGTAAAGATCATAAGCTCACCTCTCAACTAAATGAGAGAGTGGTACCACACAAGAATCCATAAACCAAAGGATAACCTCTCGAGTAGAATATCTCAAACTCACCTCTAACTTAAAGAGAGAGGGGTCTTACTCAAGATCCACCAACCCAAGGGTATCGACCAACACATCACAAGCTCAAGAAAATCTCTACAACCAACTTGATCCTAAGAAAGCGCCAACATTAACAAGATAACAACTAGAGCAAGAGCTAAAGCATAACTATTACTAACAAGATATATGGCCGATCAAGATAGCATATCAAAACAACATGCAAGAGATAAAATAGCTAGGTTAGAAGCTATGTAACCCACCTTAAGAACAACTCTTCCGTGTACCAAGATCTAAGGGAACCACATCCAAACCTTCATCCACCTTAAGGGAGAGAAGAAAAGCCAAGGTCAAGAAGACTCAACTATAGAGTGAACACATCTTACCTCTATGGCCGAAAGATAAGGAAGAAGATAATGTTAAGATCCAAGCTTACTAAATTTAGAGAAGAAAGGAAGCAAAGCTACTAGGTATCGGCCACCACCTCTCCTATCCTTCTTCTCAGCCCCAAGGGAAAACAACATGAGAGCAAAGATATCCCAAGCAAGAGAAGATATATATATATATATATATATATATATATATATAGAAGACAGCAAAGGAAAATAACAAAGATAGGTAGTGCTCAACCAAAGTGCACTTGTCCATGGAGCAAAGCCAAATGCTAGCTCATCCAACTCCACTTGTCCAAAGACATCCACTTCCTAGAAAACCAACCACCATGTGTCCAAAACAGGGTGATACCAGTGAGGCCAGGTGGAGGGGGAGTGTATCGCCCACCAAGGCAAGCCTCCAACCTGACACACCTACTACCATCTTCGCCGACACACCTTCCTGACACACACCTGCCTGACACACTCCTGCCCAACACACACCAAGCAAGGAGGAAAGGCACCAAGCCCAACGAGGCCCAAACAACACAAGCAAGCCCAAACACGTCTTAAGCAACACAAACAAGGCGCCCAACCCATCCTCTCAACTCTAGAGGATGCAAAGAGGGATAAAGAGATCTCTCAAGGTGACAAACTTTCACATAAACCCTAGAACTTGGGTAAATTGTAATTTTCTCCTCAACTCCACAACAAGACACAACAAACACTAATCACAACTCAGGTGATTAGGCAAGTCTCTAAACACAAGGTTTAGGCAAAACAAACAGGGTAAGCCCAAAATGAAGGTCAGGGTCCTTACAAAATAGTTCATTTATTATCAAAGAGCTTATTACCTTGAAAAATGACAGAGACTAGAATTGGTATGTGAACTCTACATGCAAAATAATATACCACCATTATAACTAAACAATTGATAAACTTTACAGTTATTTCCACACACAAAGAAATCTTTTCCATTTTGTTAGTTGACAATATAATATTCATATTGTTTAATGAAGGGGGTAGCATTTTCATCCATTCATAGAGAATAATATGTATATAATAGGCTCATACCAGTTGTAAAAAATCAATTTTGGTGTTTATACAAAATTTCAAAAGAAAATATTTCTTTTTGATAATACAATACTATTTAATCCAACATCTTCTTTCCTACGTTCTATTTGATGTAGGTATCGTAGTGACCATGCCATCATATGGAATTACTATAATCCTAATTATGGGGACAAATGTGCAACATAATTTGTTTGATATATATATACATGTTCTCCATTTAAGATAAAGCCACAAATGTTTCATAATAGTGAAAAATTGGTTTGAAACATGTGACTAATATATAAAAATCGATAAAAAGGTGAAAAATAATTTTTTAATGATATAGACCTTGTGAAATACTTATTCATAAGGCTATATAAATATCAACCTTATACACATTTTTTTCCTATAATGTTTGTTGTATAGATCAACATATGTGTATGATTCCCTATGGTTGTGAAAACTTCGGTAAATGTATGACATACAATTTTCATGTTTTGCTTTAATGCATACCAATTTCTAGATGATCAAGTTTACCATCTTAAATTATCATTGAGGTTAATAAAAGAGGTATTCAGTTAACTAGGTTGACATTAATAGATAAATTTATATGAAAGTTCCATTTAAATGTTTTTCGATTGATAAATTAGCTTGATCCAAACCAACATGCATGATATTGTAAAGTCATATTTAAATAACACGAAGACTTACACAATGGTTTGAAGGTTATATATACTTTGGAAAATGTGTTAGTTGAAAAATGAAATTAGTAAAAAATTGAAAATATCTCAATACTTCATGATATCACAGTAAAACAAATTCAACTTAACAATGTAGCCACTTGCGCCCTCCAACAAAAAACCTATTTGTTTTACTAGGAAGATCTCTCTCCAACAAGAGTCTCTTCTCCTAGATGTAGATGCTTCGATCAACTCAGAAAACAATACCATTTGCAAAGCTCCATTTTTAGGGACTGTAATGGCGATTGGATCCACAAAAGCTCTATGCTACTAGAAGGATATGACCCATTGAAAGGGGAACTACATGCCATCTTAGAAGGAATGGCACAATGCAAGAAATTTCTCAAACCTTGTCAACTGGTCATGGATTCAAGTATAGTTGTGAAGTATATTGACAATCCTAGGTCATGCCCTCCAAAGTACAAGTTGATCTTTGAACTTGTCATCTAGAGGTCTGCTAATTCCAACATCCAACTCATAGTCCACCTCAAGAAAGAACAAAATCACTTGGATGATCAACTGGCTAAGCATTGCCTCAAACAGCTGGTAGGATTTGACCCATGGTCACCATGCCCAAATTTCCTCAATGAAGACTACTCAAAAGAACTCCAAAGCTTCCCTAGAAGATATCAAGTCATCAATATCTCTAATTATTATGTAACCAATTAGTTAATAATTGGATTTTTGTATAAAAAGTAGTGAAGTTTAGAATTTGTCTTCTACACATTTAAATTGTAGTTTAGGAAAGCATAATTAATATACTAATCAATTTTTGGCTGTAACTATTTTTAAAAGGTGAATGGCTCCAACAATTATGTGATCAGAAGGATTTATATATTTTCTATGTGTGATGTCAACATTTTATATTTTATGTCACATCAACATTTTCATATTCTATGTGTCACATCAAAATTTTCATATGTGATGAAAAATATTTTAATATTATATGTGCCATGTCAAAATTTATTGATTAGTGTTCACCAAAACAAATGAGTACACTATAGAATTGATATAATCTAAATTGTAATTATAGTAGTTTTGAAATGAGTACACTACATAGAACAATCTTACATGATATGATTATATGCTACGTCAAAGAATATTTACTATATTAATTTCAATTGAAACAATGGTACATAGTAGTATTTGTTTATCAAGCCTTAGAAATGTTTCAATTTCCATGTATATACATTGTAGATGTACCTATATTCAATATTTGAATGGTATTCCATGTGAAATACGTTTTTAATCAAAATTTCAATTGAAAAATAAACATTATTACATTTTTTTAAAGATACTTTTTACTTTAGCTAAATATTTATAAGATTATATATTTTTGTTAAGATTAGTTCATGCTAATAATAATGGAATTTTTTGTAAGAGAAGCAGAAAAATTTTGTGTGGAATATGAATAAACAAATTCATTAATTTAGTTTGATTGCAATAAAATTAGATAAGAATTGCTTCACTGAAAAGACATCAATAGATCATAATACATTGTTGTACTGTATATCAATATAATTTTGATATTGTAGAATTCTATAAGAAAATGGTAGTCATTGAAGAGACTAAACATCTTTACTATTATGGTACATTCTAGAAAAATCAAGATAAAAAGTTTGTTTCAAGTTTGTATATTCATTAAATGATCTTTCATTTGATGAAAACAATAGTAGATAATGTGTTTCTAAAATTTAATATTTCATATATAAATGATGTTGAAATAGGTTATTATAAATCTATTTTCATTTATGTTAGTGCTGAAAAGTGGCATTTATAGAAAAGTATAGACAATATTCATAGATGCAATATAAAGTTATTTTAAATTACTAACTATGACATATTTTAATATATTTATCATTTAAAAGATATTTTAATAGAAAACACCATTTTTATGGGCAGTTCAATTTTTTTATTGATTATATAATATGAATTTCTGAATATATGACATATTCTTATATATGAGAGTTGATCATGATACAAGTGACAATTACACATGAAACTAAGAATGACTAAATATACATTTAAGTTGGAAATTTCTGACATATCAAAAATAAGAAGTTTCTAGATTACATGAGTTATTTGAATGTAGGATCAAGAACATATGGAATAAATCAAGGGATAACTAAAGTATGGTAACATAATATAAGTATTTAAGAAATAAGAAAAGTACACTCTCATAAATAATAAAATACTAAAATTGTGAGAACAACAAAGGAAATCTTGAACTAGAGAGAAAGAAAACAAATAAACAAAATTAAACTAAATGAAAATCGATCATTTCTCTTTTATGAAGTTTGTGTTTTCATTCAACAAATATATTTTGATGTATTAAGTAAACAAAAAACGAAAATTGAATGATATTTTGAATATAATTATTAGAAATGGCACATTAAGTCACACTATAGATGTATGGTCTTATATAGATTCATGTTCATAGCACGTGCAACTACTAATGTATATATATATATATATATATATATATATATATATATATATATATATATCTGTGTGTGTGTGTGTGTGTGTGTGTTTGTGTGGTCATTTATTTATTGTCCGACAGGTAGTCTAGATTCTCAATAATCGTGAATCCCATAAAGTAATTTTGGTCAAGTTAGTAAAATACTTTGACAATAGTTGGTACAAATTAATCAAATTGTGTTCTATTCTGGTTGTCCAATCATACTTTCATTATTTGTAGGTGTGCATGCTCAACACACACAGAGATACACACAGACACACACACACACACACATATATTTATATGTGTGTGTGTGTGTGTGTGTTTGTGTTTGTGTATGTGTGTATGTGGATGCACACACACGTGCATGTATACATATGTGGATCTAACTTTTTTCTACTATACATGATATAAAAATAAGTAGTAAGAAAGTTTTATAAATCAATACATTGTAAATTGGGAAATGATTTTTGATATATTTATAGGCTCTCGTAATTTATCTCTACCTAGTGAACTTGCACTAGATTTATTTTACTGTTATTATTTACCTCCAAAAATAGGAATATGGTTTCTATTTCTTATTTGGACAGGAAATGTGACGTTTCTAGAGTTTCTAAAACTTAATCTGATGTGTGACGTTAAAATTAAAACCCTTACCTCATCAGGAATCCAAATTTAAACACCCACACTAGGCCAAGGAGAAGAAAATTAGAGGAACTCATAAGGAAACAATGGTAGCACATGTACACAAACAATAAGAAAACCATACAACACATGTTCACCATTCAACATACAATTATAAAATGAATTGTTCAACATTTGATATTACATATTGAACAGTAAACTTTTATATGTACATGTACTACTACTAAACAACATGATCTTATGATAACATGTCCATCTATACATTAGCTCACCACACAACTCTCAACTATCATGTATCTTCAAGATCATATGTCCACATAACCTAAACAAAAGATTACATGTGGTACACATCATCGCAATATTCTAACTAAGTACGCCTATGTGTCTTTTTATATACATCTCATTACTAAGCTTGACAATAAGATAAAACTAATACTTGGCAGTAACAATAGAAATATAACAAAATCATACTTGAATAAGAAAATTTATTAACAAAGGAGAACACATATTTTAAGCACATTTTCCATTATATATCCATGCATTGACCGCTGAAGGTTCTGATGCATTCTCTTGACTCAAAAAGGAGCTCAAGATTAAGGCCTTTATGTTCAACTACCAAAGAGTTAGATCATATGTACAACGTGACTGACTACCAAAAAGTTAAGTCACTTCCAAGCATTGTACTAACAAAGAGTTTATTACTTTCATATGATGGAACAAATATATTATGTTTGAAATGTTCATAGAAATATGTTTGGAAAATCAAACAACATATCATATGAGGAACAATCATTTCATCCAATATCATATGCCAAGTATTTTAGTACACGTATAATGCAACCATACTAAATAGTAGGCCAAGTAAGAGGTAAGGGCCTACCATCCAAAGAGATATTCCTAACCATCACATATCCCTAAGGTCAAATATAACCTTGTTCAACCATGATCAAGACAAGATCATGTACTATCATTAGATTCTCATCATCATAACCCTAATTATGTCCATTTTAGGTATTACTTATCTTTTTAGGATATATAATTGTTACTTGTCTTGCCAACATGGAATTATCTTATTGATGTCATATTCCAAATTATGGTTATCATTTAAACATTAGGTTCCATGTCTTTTGGTGCACATATTACCCTAGGTTTTACATGAATTACTCCAATTAGGATTTTTCTCTTCATTATAGGATCCTTAAACATGTATCCTTATTTATATGCATTATTATGACCTCATAATTATATATTAGCTTACAATTATTGATATAAGCTTACTCTACAATTTTCAAGGTTTCTTGAGCATGTTTGTAATTATTGCACCTTAATTAGGGTAATTAGCCTTAATTAGCCACATTATGTAAATTACATGATTTCGTGCATCAACCTTATAATTACTATATCAGATGGATTATAAATCACATTCAGGAGTTACTAGAACATTCTCATATTTGTATGCCATCATTTGATATTTATTGCCCATGAAATAAGCATTATACATATTACATGATATCACTAAAATTTAAGCATCAAAAGATATATATTATTCTTTCATTTGTTGTACACATTTTCTTGAGAATTTTGGTATTTCATTTGTATATTTCTGATCATCAAGCTAATTACTATGAATTATGTAAGATGTTGGTATTTATTGAAGATTTTTGAGTAAATAACCTTATTGTCGCCAATCGGTCGTTGCCACATGGCACCAAATTGGTGCGGCTCTTTCTTCATATTCCCACACTGAGTTGGGGTGGTTCTTTAGTCTGGGATGGTCGCTTCTGACTGGTTGAATCAGTTTAGTCTAGACCGCCTTCCCCCTTTCTTTTTCATGAATCACTCTTCACGCTAGCGTGTGACTGCCACCGCCTGGCCCAGCTGCAACGAGGAATCAACAGAGCCCAAACACTCCCATTCGGATCCTAAGCCATCCATCATCTTTGGAGAGTCTTCCCTCACGCCGCCAACCTTAAAGGTCATTGTTTTTGGCTTCTCCTCGCAGTCTGGGAATGCTCATCGGCAACAGTTGTTGGTGGGGCAGAGCACAAGAGGCATTAGGCCTCTAGTCCACATTTCTTCAATCCAAGGCCTCTCACAGTAGTGCCTCGACTCTAGAAACTCAACTATAACCTCCATATGCAGTGTGATGCACTCCTCGCACCTCCTTGAGCTGCATCTTCAAATTCGGTAAGGTGTCTGCATCCACCATGAAAACCACCATGATAGTCTTGGGGGACAACTATTCTAAACTCCCTTCAACTCGACCTTGATTGAGAGTAATCTAATTCCGTAGACACCTCCTCTATCTCTGTTCCCACCCATGGCCTCCGCAGCTACAAGTTGTGATGGAGAAGGCATGGAGTGGAGCTTCTTGTTATCTCTCACCAGTCTACTAAAACATCCAAATAAGGGGTCGACATGGATCCCACAACCATGTCAAGGACTTCTACTCATACGGAAACCACTCCCAGACCGAGTCCACAGTGGGGGATCGTGGGTTAGCTGTAGTTTCCACAACTCCACTACCTTGCTCTAACTGCAAGGAAGGAGATGACCTAAGGCCATCTGATCTTTTAGATCTAAGGGCTGAAAAGAGCCCACACAGACAATCTATGGCTCAGTCAGGTCTAGGGTGCATGACATTGTATTTGCTCAAAGCCTAATTTTCTAATTATGAACCTTGGTCCGAAATACATCAAAATGTACATTCTTTCATTATATTCAAACTTGAATAACTTCCTCTAGGGTCCTCCAATTGCCATCAAATTTTAACCATATCTTTACTACCTCTCAAGCTACAGTCAACTCAAATTTGGTGACAAAAACATCTATTTGATCATATAGTTATATTCCTAAAAATGACATAAACTTTGGGATATTAATCTTGAAATCAACATCAATCAATAGTCAAACCTCACAAAATACTTGGAACTCTCAAGATAACTCAACATATGAATTCCAATATGTTATTGGAGATTGAAGGTTTCAAAAGATCATTCTATCCCAAGAAATGATTATATTTTTTCATTAGGAATGAACACTTTCTTTTAAAGATGATTTCTTTTATGCATATGTGCCTATGTTTGATGATATGAATTTCATAGATCTGGATACATTTTTGTGTAACATAAACACAATGAGGCCTAGAAATAGTGAATAAAAAAAGTGTTCATTTGGAAGTGTACTTGGATAGTATAAATTGGAATCACATTTTAAAATACATTACAATGTATTTCTAGACGTGTTTGATTTACCATCTATGAAGGTATCTGAGTCTTGTTTATTGAGATATATTAAGAAGTTGTCGAGAATTAGATGTAGTGAAACTACAAGTGATCTACTTGGCATCATACATATTTACATTTGTTGAGTATTTAGCACCAAAGCCAACCATGAATTGTGATACTTAACCACATTTATTGATAATTCCAATGGATAAGGATTTGTTGATTTGATTAAAATCAAAATAAAAACTCTTAAAAAGTTCAAGGAATTCTAGATGGACGTTGAAAACCAACATTGTTTAAAATCACAACTCTTCAGTCAAAGAAAGTTGGCAAATATTTAGTCTACGTGATAAAGACCTTCTTATGGAATGGGGTATTTATCAAAGGCGTCTTTACCTAGAACACCACAACATAATGCTATTTCTGAGAGAATAATCAGACCTTATTGGACTTTATGCAATCAATAATCAACTAAATTAAAAACACAAAATAGTTTTCAAAACATTCTCTTGAAATTACAGTACTAACATTAAGCGTGTTACTTAGAATTTGGTATAAAACTTTCCATATAAAATATGGAGTGGAGGCATCTGAAGTTGTCTTCTACAAATATTAAGGAATGTCAAATTTATGTGAAGTTGTAAGTTTTTGATAAACTTTGAATCAAATATGGTAAGTGTATTTTGTTCATTATCCTAAAAAAATAATGGGTACCACTTCTCTATTTCACCTAAGAACAATGTGTTTGTTGAAGGGAGTGATTTCTTTTTATAAAGAGGTCTCATCCTTAAAGGAAATAAAAGGAGGATAATGACATTCAAATGGTTTGAAAGACACTAAATGACAATGATCCTACAATAAAAAATGAGTAGGCATGATAACCCTATCCTTACTTAATAGATAGTTGAGGTTATAAGACCATAAGATCAAATCTTAGACATTTAATGTGTGTTTAATATTGAAACATGATCTGCATTATCCTTACTCAGATACATAGTTGTAAATATAATTGATTTTATTAGATATATTTTATTTTAAATACTTCTAACTCGTGAAGCTCAATGCACTAATTTTGATAGCATGATAATGATAAATGTGATCAGAAAATCAATGATAAGTATACCAGCAAGATGTAAGATTTTTGGTATGCTATTGGTAGTTAATATTGTTCTAAAAATTGGAGGCATTCTAGATAACTTTAATGTGATGATATCTTAAAATTTTCAAAATTTCCAATTGAGTGATATACATGTTTATCAGCTGAGTTTTATCAATAAGATTATATTAGACATATTGAAATATGGAATCCTTATCAGTATAATATTTGATTTTTATTATTTTATTTGCAACTCTGAATTGTCTATGTAACATCCCTGACCTAGGTTATGTAATAACCCTAGGTGTTTTGCCTAATTAAGTGATTAGATGCTTGTGTTTATCTTTTTTAATGTAATTAAAGCTTTTGAGGAACTTATATTTCCATTTCAGTCCTTTTTGGATAATATTACAACATTGTTTTGTTTATAATGGACTAAAGTGCAAATTACCCAAGTTGAGGGGTTTAATTGCAATTTGCATATGTTAAGATGTTCATCTGATGTTGAGACATCATAAGAATGAATATGATGTGGTGGTATGGATTCTACAAGACTGAACACCAAGATACAACTTATAGAGCAATCCTTCTGCTTTAAAACCTAGTTTTGGTGTAATGTGCAATTTACCCAAAACCTAGGGCCCAACATGTAAAATGTATCCTCTAGAGTATCTATCATGTTTCTTGGCATCAAGTAGAGAAAATAAAATGCGAGGGGCGCCTCATTTAAATGATGAAGTAAGAAAGATAATCTTGATATTAAAATAATCAAGACTTAAGCAAATAGCCCTTTAATATATATATAACTTAATATGGTAATTGGTTTCTTTTACTTTTAACCTTCGATAATGGAGGAGTTTTTCATAAGGATAGAAGGAGGAAATGTGGACAAGAAGTGGAGGAAGACTTGGTGGATATGTTTGAGAAATAAAGGAAATAATCTTCTTTTTCTTGAAAATAACCATAAATATATAAGGCATCCTTAACAACAAAGCAAGGGATCGTTTCCCTTAGTTTCTTTTCTCATATTCTTGCTTTGACCAACCAAGAAGAAGCTCTGGACCAGAAGGAATACGACCAAGCTTTTTTGGTAAGTAAGGACCATCAACTATCTCGAATCCATGGTGGAAATCCTAATACAAGGTTGGTTTATTGGTTTTCTTTACACAATTCTTCTTTCTAGCCATCTTCTCCATCCAAGACTTGAAGAACGAACCTTGGACAACCACTGGAGCTTCATCCACCATTAAATCTATGAATCTTGAATCTCTATACCAGATCTAAAGGCGGGTTTTATAACTCTAACCCTTAAGCTTTGCTTTTGCATCCTTCTTTCTTAGAAACGTTGCTTATACTTCTTCTTTAGACACTTTTGTGTGTCTTGCAAGTGTTTCTGTGAAGAACAACCCCTGCTCTTGAGGTAGAAGATGATGACTTTAATTCCAAAGTTTATCCACAAACTTGCTTTAGCAAACGGTCTCCATCTCTTGTTCAAACGGTTTCTCAAACCGTTTGGGAGCAAACAGTTTCAAACTGTTTGAATGCAAACAGTTTCAACCAAACCGCATGAAAACAAATGGTCCAAGACCATTTGAATGCGTTGACCAGGCATTGACCATTTGGAGGACTGTTGTGAATAATGTGGACTAATTTCCTACCAAAAATCATCCATTAATTCCAAGTGAATCACCAATTGAAGGCTCATTAGTCCCCTAAACCCTAATCGGGTTAGTTGTTGATTTCAATAATTGAATTAAGTTGAAGTTTGGGTTGAGTGACCCAAACGGTTTCAAAACCATTTGGGGATCACCAAAACAGTATCAAGACCGTTTGATGATCACCCAAGACCGTTTGTAGGTCTAGGGTTAAGTAGGGTTGACCAATTGAGGGTCCAATGATATCAAGTTGATAAACAATTGATTGCTGATTTGATGGCCAAACCTAGCGTTCAAACCTTAAGTGAATGACTTGGTTTATGATGAAATATTGGGAAAACGGTCTCAAGACCGTTTGGAGGATATCCAAATGATCCCAAGACCTTTTGGGGGTCACCCAATACCGTTTGGAGGTCTAGGGTTGACTATGGTCAAGTGGTTGAAGATCTAAAGGTAAGAAGTTGAAGTATAATTGATTAGTGACCTAATGATCAAATCAATGAGCTAAACCCTAATTAGTTGAGTTAGTTTTTGGTGTGGACTTGAGAAAACGGTCTCAAGACTGTTTGGAGGTCATCCAAATGATCTTAAGACCGTTTGGGGTCAGGTCATGACCAAATTGAAGGATGGTTCTATGGTTTCAAATCAATTAGACTCATGTTGAAACATGTTGAAGGGTGATCGATTCCAAACCCTAATCCAATTGATCCAAGCTGTAATTGATGATCAATTGAGGGTCAATTGAGTGTCAAATCAGTTGAGGGTTGACCTAATTGACCCAACTGATGAGTGGCTAACAAGTGCATGATCTATTGAAGGATTCAACATTGGAAACCCTAACACAATTGAAGTGGTTGAGACACTTTTTGGTCCTTGCGCTTTTGAGATGGTTTGGACCAAATGGTCTCAAGACCGTTTGGGTCCAAATAGTCTCAAGACCGTTTGCGTCCAAATAGTCTCAAGATCGTTTGGGACCAAACGGTCTCAAGGCCGTTTGGGACCAAACGATCCCAAACCGTTTGGTGCCCATGCAGTTTCAAGATCGGTTATGCCCATGCGGTTTCAAAGTCAAACTTGACCAAACGATCTTCATGACCAAACTGTCTTCAGCCCATCTTGGGAAAATGGTCTTGAGTGTGCACTTTAGCAAATGATTTCAAAAGTCAAACTAGACTAAACGGTCAACAACACCAAATGGTTTCAAGGTCTATCCAAGACCGTTTCGGGGTTGAGTATGCAAGACCGTTTGAGGTCTAAAAAGGTCAAGAACGTTTGTTGCCTTAGTGATCAAGATGGTTTAGTAGATGATTAACCTAAACCTCAAAGATACCTAAAGTTATTTAGGGACCAAGTAATTAGTTGATTAATGTATGTTATAATCAATGGTGAATATTACAAAAGTACCCTTGATGGGATAGAGTGACTAACACCCTTTGAACAAGTGAACCTTGATGACCACAATAGTAATGACATAATCCATGAGGTCAATATTTATTTGACTTATTCTAATCAAGGTGATGCAAACATCATCTTATAGAAAGAAGAAAGAGAAGACTCCTTATATAAATGAGAATCAAGTAACAAGCTTCTAATGTGTGTGAATGCATCTAATTAGGATATGATCCATCATAGTGAGATCATAAAAACCCTAATTATGATGGTTAATGAATCTTAACCTAATTTGAGGGAATTAATGGAAGTAATCCTCATACATGATGATGGTATGATATTCATTCATTATAATATGAATAGTAAACCCTAATCTAGGGTAATGTGATATAATATGAATAGTAAACCCTAATCTAGTGTAATGTGATGTAATATGAATAGTAAACCCTAATCTAACGAAATGTGATGATGTGAGCTGTAAACCCTAATTTAGGTTTATGCCCTTAAGCATGAAACACTATGCTTGATTATGAAATGAGTAATCATTATGCCTTTGTAAGCTAAAGGGGTTGAATAACCCTAATTGAATTGAAAAGGAGACCCTAACCCTAGAAACCAGTCGTGGTGATGTAAAACGGTCGTGGTAATTTTTTGTAGCACGACTGTGCAATATAGCACGGTCGTGGTGTTCTATACTGGACTTGGAAATAATTTGTATTGTGTTGATACAAATATAATGTGCATATTATCAATTGTGTAAGTCATGCGGGTCTTGATAAAGAAAAGAGCATAGCCAGGTAAGGGTTGTGATGTCATATTCATTGAAAGCACTTATAAGCTTTGAAAGTAATAATATGTTATGTTTCTCAGTGAAAGGTAACATAAGAGATTGACAGGCTATATGAGCCATATGAAATATCAGCATTGATATTATTTTGTTCATACTGTTAAATGACTTAATGGCAACATGTTACTTGGTAACAAGTGTTTGATGATCTAAGGGTTTGAACACCCATGATCCTGAATCATAATGATAAGATGGTTAGGGATTGATATCCCAATGTTAACAAGATGTGAAATAAACTTGATACAAGTACTACTCTTTCTTTATAGCAACTGTCTTATTGGTCCATGTTTGAAAACATGACTGATGTTAAAAGAATGCTATAGTGTACTTAAATAATCAAGTATAATGATATCATGTAGAGCCCTGACCATAGATCCATCATTTTCAGAAATTAAATGATGGTGAAATAGGTTTTCCTAAGGGAACTCCTGGAGAGCATACTTTTGAGTATGTGGGGGTTATGAACGCGAATATCCTTACGTACCAATGAGGGTATTGATGTGAGATGTACATTTAATCTCTCAATCCTTCATTATATGTGTATGCCGGGATGATGTATCACTAATCTCCCGATGATGTTGTTAATGCCACATCGATGTGAGATAAACAAGAAATCCCTCGATGGCAAAGAGAGCACAACATGCCACTGTAACTCTAATAGTGAAGTTGCCAGAATACCCTGGAAAGCTATTATACCAGAGACACAATATGTCCTGCATGTTGTACCTCACACTGACTGAGGAAGATGAGGTCATAGAAATCTGACTCTTTTGATGACCTATGTATGGCACCGATTGCGATTTAGTAATGGTCGGTTGGAGTATGAGCGATATATCTCATCTCCTCAGGGCATAAACGTGTTTGAAAAATGTAATCAACCGTATAGCTTAATTGCTTAGGTTGAACTATGAGAAACAATGATTGAGGATACATTGTTTATAGTGTTCTAATTGAATATCTATTATGCTTGTTCTTCATATTCTTTATTGATATAAGTTTTGTCATTCAATCAAGTTATTATTGAAATGATTGCTTAAAGAATACTGCTCTACTTAGTTTATTAAATGAATTTCCTGCTGTTAAATAATTATAATTCTGCTGCTCATTGTTATCTTAATCCTTGCAATAACAATGCTTCTGGCGAAGAGTTATAACTCTCACTGGGACAATTATTCAGTTGTCTCACCCCCGTGGGATTCTACTTTTTAGGTAGACGTCGAGGATGAAGGAACCCTTCAGTGGGTGAGCAGCAACAACAGCAGCAACAACATCCGGGACATCAGTGATCCTCAGGTGGAAACATTGTCTGTCAAATCTTGTAGATAGAATGTCCTATGTGTCGTCTCTGTACTCTTAGGTCCTCGGAGTCCTTAGATATTATATATAGATATGAGATTTTGGCGTAATGCCTCGGGATTTTTGTATCTTGCCTTGGGAAGTTGATGTTGTGACCCTCGAAATGTGATATTACAGAGATGTAACGATGACTTAGTTTGTAAATAACTTATCTTGTTCTTTTATGAAAGAATATTACAGGTTGTGAACCTTTGTGCAAAAAGTTTTAAAATTTTGTGATTTTCAATAATTCCACTGCTAATTATTCACTTCCGGTTTAGTTAATCCTATGTTTGTGAGTCAGACGCCACAATTAGTGGTATCAGAGCTCTAGGTTCGCTGAGTCTACAAAGACATAGGACTTAGGTTTTTTATTCTGTTCTAGTGTCTTCCAGTATATCTGATAGTGTCTTCTGCTCATCAGGAGGAGAAGATAAAACTAAGAATGTCTGGACCACACGAGGAATATGTTGCAGAGAGTAGTGTCGCTGCACCCCGAGGAGGTGCAAGAAACCAAGAAATGGAAGAACATGCACCTAAACCACCCCTATTCAATCCAGCTGACATGGGGAACCCAGCCGTCCTAGCCATGTTTGGGCAGTTTATGACTGCCATGACACATATGACTGACAGGATGCCTATACCTATACCTAGGGCGCCTACCCATTCTGAAGGACAAGGAATCAGCAAGACGTTTGAATGACTTTGCCGAGTTAGAGCCACAGAATATGCGGGAACAACTAACCCTACAGATGCTGACTTGTGGTTAACTGAACTAGAGAAAGCCTTTAGAATCCTGAACATCCCAGAAGCTGAGATGGTTAGGCATGCTGTATACCTTCTCAAGGGGAGTGATGGTCACTGGTGGACCATGGAAGAACGGAAAAGGCCAGGTGTGGAGATTGAATGGGAAGTTTTTCGATGGGAATTTATCAACAGATACTTCCCTAAGACATTTCTGGACGAGAAAATCTCTCAGTTTGAGAGGTTAAGGCAGGGACCTATGAACATTAGAAAATATGAGGCTAAGTTCATGGAACTGTTGCGCTTATGTACGCACATGGAAACCACAGATGAAGAAAGGATTAGACGTTTTGAGAAAGGGTTAAACGCTGAGTTGAACACCCCTGTGTCTGCTCTGGAGAACAGGGAAAGGTTTGCTACCTTTGTGGAGTCAGTCAGGAGGATAGAGAAGTCTGTGTCAGAGAAGAGACATACCAAAAACAAGAGGATGTATCCACATTTTCAAGGATCCTCATCTAAAGATTTCAAGAAACCTAGGTTTTCTGTGCCTACACCACCACCTAGATTCAGTACCCAGATGCTGTGGACGTCAAATAGGGGTAGAGGACAAAGCTTACCGTTAGAAGGAGCTCGAAGCTCAGCATCTATGTCAGTTACAGGACCACCCAGACCACAACAACTGAATAAAAGTTGTTATATATGTGGAATATGGGACATCTGATGAAGGATTGCAGAGCCAGATAAGTGAGTGTGACTCAACCTCAGAGGCAGAGTCAGCAAGGATCTCAAAGAAGAAAGTTTTAGAAGGAGCTAGAGGACGTGGACAAGTGTCCCAAGCTGGATCATCGGCACCAAGTCAACGAGCACCAAATCAACCACATGCAACGATAAGATTTTATGTGATGAATCCACCTGAGGCAGTGATCAACCCTCAGGTTGTGGCAGGTCAGATGGAGTTGTTTAATTCTGATATGCCTACATAGTGCGTTGTATCTGTTTTAATTGATACGGGTGCTACACACTCCTTTATCACTCGAAGAGTGATTCTTAATTGCAACCTGACTGTAAGTCATAGAGAAGATAGTTTGTTGCTAGAAACTCCATTGATGGGATCTGCTGTGTTGTAGGAAGTATGTTCTCCCTGCACCCTCTTCTTTTCTGAGCATCACATTAAAGTGGATCTTATACCACTTGAGATGCATGGATTTGATGTAATCCTAGGGATGGATACCTTAGAAAGTTATAAGGTTGTCTTTGATTGTGAGTCCAAGCAAGCTGTGTTCGCTGATGAAAGTGACACATGGATCTTTCAAGGAGATAGAAAGATTCTACCCACCTATCTTGTGTCATCTATGGTTGCTGAGAAGTTGATGAGGCAAGGATGTTATGCATTTTTGGCCCATGTGGTAGATACTACCATAGAGAGTCCTAACCCTATTGAAGTTCCGGTAGTCAAGGAATTTGAAGATGTATTTCCTAAAGAACTTCCATGTGTACCCCCACCCCGAGAAATATATTTTGAAATTAATTTAATCCCAGACACGCAACCTATAGCACAAACACCATATAGGATGGTGCCTGATGAGATGGCAGAACTCAAGAAACAACTGCAAGAGTTGCTTGGGAAAGGTTTCATCTGACCGAGCACTTCACCCTGGGGTGCTCTGGTCCTCTTTGTTAAAAAGAAAGACGATTCAATGCGGTTGTGCATTGATTATAGACAGTTAAATAAAGTAACAATAAAGAATAAGTATCCTCTGCTGAGGATTGATGATCTCTTTGATCAGTTGCGTGGTGCTACCATCTTCTCAAAAATAGATTTGAGGTCGGGATATCACCAGCTACGTATTAAGGATGGTGACATACCTAAGTCTGCTTTTAGGACAAGGTATGGTCACTATGAGTTCACAGTTATGTCGTTTGGACTAACTAATGCACCAAATGTATCTCGATCAGTGTGTTGTTGTCTTTATAGATGACATCTTGATCTATAGTAGAGATGCTCAGCAGCATGAACAACATCTTCGTCAGGCTCTAACTTTGCTAAGAAATCATAAGCTATACGCTAAGTTTAGCAAATGTGAGTTCTGGTTACCAGAAGTTTCTTTTCTTGGACACATAATATCTGCTTCAGGTATACATGTTGACCCTAAAAAGGTAGAATCTGTCCTACAATGGGAACAATCAAAGACACCGACATAGATCTGTAGTTTCTTAGGGTTGGTAGGCTATTATCGGAGGTTCATTAAGAACTTCAGTTCTATAGCCTTACCCTTGACTAAGTTGACTAGGAAGGATGTTCCTTTTACCTGGAATGATAAGTGTCAACAATCATTTCAGTTGTTGAAGGAATGATTGACAAGTGCACATGTTCTTGTGTTACTTGAGCAAGGGAAAGGATATATAGTTTTATGTGATGCCTATAAGAATGGACTTGGCTGTGTGTTGATGCAGGATAAACAAGTGATTTCTTTTGCTTCCCGACAACTTAAGAAACACGAGGAAAATTATCCGACACATGATTTAGAGCTAGCTACTGTAGTCCATTCCTTGAAAATCTGGAGACATTATCTTTAGGGAGAGACATTCTAGATTTTCACAGATCACAAAAACCTTAAGTATATCTTTTCTCAGCATGAGCTTAACATGAGGAAATGCCGTTGGATGGAGTTAATCAAGGACTATGATTGTACAATTGATTACCATCCAGGAAAAGCCAATGTAGTTTTTGATGCTTTGAGTAGGAAATCAGCAACACCAGCCTTAGATAGAGCACAACTGGATTCCTTAGTGTGCTCAAGGAGAAATATGCTTATCTCCTTAAGACAAGATAATGTATAGTTGAGAGTATCATTGTTATCAGGGTTGTTAGCTGAGATGCATATAAAACCTACCCTGAGATAACAAATTAAGGAGGCACAACAAGTTGATGCTGCAGTTTAGCAGATTAGATCAGAGTATGGTAGTGAGAGACGAGAAGGTTTCCATGACTCAGATGATCAAGTAGCCTGTTATCATGGTAGGATGATAGTACCAGATGTGGATAACTTGAGGAGGTTAGTCTTGGATGAAGTTCATTCTTCAATCTATGCTATGCATCCAGGAAGCACCAAGATGTATCAAAACTTGAAATATATATATTGGTGGCCTGGTCTGAAGAAGGACATTGCTGAGTTTGTTATGCGATGTCCTATGTGTCAGCAAGTTAAAGATGAACACCAGAAGCCTGTAGGAACAATGCAACCTTTACCCATACCACAATGGAAGTGGGATCATGTGACCATGGATTTTTTGGTTGGTTTACCTAGAATAGCCAAAGGTTATGATTCCATCTGGGTAATAGTTGTTAGGTTGACAAAGACAACACATTTCTTACCTATCAAAACAACCTATTCTGCTGAAAAGCTGGCACAATTATATGTAGATGAGTTAGTACGACTGCATGGAGTCCCAGTTACCATTGTTTCTGACAGAGGTCCCCAGTTTATAAGTCATTTTTGGGAATGACTTCATAAAGCCTTAGGCACACAGTTAAGGTTTAGTACAACCTTTCATCCTCAGACAGATGGACAATCAGAAAGGATGATACAGACCTTGGAGGACTTGCTCAGAGCATGCGTTCTTCAGTTTACAGGAAGTTGGGATCTACATCTAAGCTTGATAGAGTTTGCCTACAACAATAGCTATCAACATAGCATTGACATGGCACCTTATGAAGCTTTGTATGGTAGACGTTGTAGATCACCCTTATGTTGGTATGAAACCGGTGAATATCAAATTTTAGGTCCTGATCTTGTGCAGCAGACCACCAAGAAGATTAAGATAATACAACCACAGTTGAAGACTGCACAAGATAGGAAGAAATTGTATGCTGATAAGCGTCATAGACCTTTAGAGTTCCGGGTTGGAGACAGAGTGTACCTCAAGGTCTCACCTTGGAAAGGAGTTCTTAGCTTTGGGAGGAAAGGAAAGTTAGCTCCTAGGTTTATGGGGCCTTATCCAATCATTCAACGGATTGGAAAGGTAGCTTATAAGCTAGAATTACCATCAGAGTTACAGAAGTTACACCCAATGTTCCACATTTCCATGCTTAGGAAATGTCACCCTGATATAGAATCAGTTCTACAACCTATAGAAGTAGAATTGAATGATGATGTATCTTATGAAGAAGGACCTGTATCGATCCTTGATAGAAGAATTAAAAAGCTGAAAAAGAAAGATATAAGTCTTGTGAAAGTCCTCTGGAATCATCATGGTATTGAAGAAGCCACATGGGAACTAGAGGAAGAGATGAGAAGGAAATACCCTGCTCTTTTCTCTTAAAATGTTTTGTAATGATTTCGGGGATGAAATCCTTGTAAGGGGTGGATAATTTGTAACATCCCTGACCTGGGTTATGTACTAACCCTAGGTGTTTTTCCTAATTAAGTGATTAGATGCTTGTGTTTATCTGTTGTAATGTAATTAAAGCTTTTGAGGAACTTGTATTTCTATTTCAGTCCTTTTTGGATAATATTACAACATTGTTTTGTTTATAATGGACTAAAGTGCAAATTAACCAAGTTGAGGGGTTTAATTGCAATTTGCATATGTTAAGATGTTCCTCTGATGTTGAGACATCATAAGAATGAATAGTATGTGGTGGTATGGATTCCACAAGACTGAACACTAAGATACAACTTATAGAGCAATCCTTGTGCTTTAAAACCTAGTTTTGGTGTAATGTGCAATTTACCCAAAACCTAGGGTCCAACATGTAAAATTTACCCTCTAGAGTATCTATCATGTTTCTTGGCATCAAGTAGAGAAAATAAAATGCAAGGGGTGCCTCATTTAAATGATGAAGTAAGAAAGATAATCTTGATATTAAAATAATCAAGACTTAAGCAAATGGCCCTTTAATATATATATAACTTAATAAGGTAATTGGTTTCGTTTCCTTTTAACCTTGGATAATGGAGGAGTTTTGCATAAGGATATAAGGAAGAAATGTGGACAAGAAGTGGAGGAAGAATTGGTGGATATGTTTGAGAAATAAAGGAAATAATCTTCTTTTTCTTGGAAATAACCATAAATATATAAGGCATCCTTAACAACAAAGAAAGGGATCATTTCCCGTAGTTTCTTTCTCATCTTCTTGATTTGACCGACCAAGAAGAAGACTTGGACCAGAAGGAAGATGACGAAGCTGGTTTGGTAAGTAAGGACCGTCACCTATCTCGAATCCATGGTGGAAATCCTAATACAAGGTTGGTTTATTGGTTTTCTTTACACAATTCTTCTTTCTAGCCATCTTCTCCATCCAAGACTTGAAGAACAAACCTTAGACAACCACTGGAGCTTCATCCACCATTAAAGCTACGAAGCTTGGAGCTCTAGATAATATCTAAAGGTGGGTTTTATAACTCTAACCCTTAAGCTTTGCTTTTGCATCCTTCTTTCTTAGAAATGTTGCTTATAGTTCTTCTTTAGACACTTTTGTGTGTTCTTGCAAGTGTTTTCGTGAAGAACATCCCCTGTTCTTGAGGTATAAGATGATGACGTTAATTCCAAGGTTTATCCACAAACTTGCTTTAGCAAACTGTTTCAATATCTTGTTCAAACGGTTTCTCAAACCGTTTGGGAGCAAACGGTTTCAAACCGTTTGGGAGCAAACAGTTTCAAACCGTTTGAATGCAAACAGTTTCAACCAAACCTCATGATAGCAAATGGTCCAAGACCATTTGGATGCGTTGACCAGGTTTTGAACGTTTGGAGGAGTGTTTTGAATAATGTGGACTAATTGCCTACCAAAAATCATCCATTAATTCCAAGTGAGTCACCAATTGAAGGCCCATTAGTCACCTAAACCCTAATCGGGTTAGTTGCTGATTTCAATAATTGAATTAAGTTGAAGTTTGGGTTGAGTGACCCAAATGGTTTCAAAACCATTTGGGGATCACCCAAATGGTCTCAAGACCATTTGGTGATCACCCAAGACCATTTGGAGTCTAGGGTTAAGTAGGGTGGACCAATTGAGGGTCCAATGATATCAAGTTGATAAACAATTGATTGCTGATTTGATGGCCAAACCTAGGGTTCAAACCTTAAGTGAATGACTTGGTTTATGATGAAATAATGGGAAAACGGTCTCAATACCATTTGGAGGATATCTAGATGATCCCAAGACCATTTGGGGGTCACCCAAGACCGTTTGGTGGTCGAGGGTTGACTATGATCAAGTGGTTGATGATTTAAAGGTAATAAGTTGAAGTACAATTGATTAGTGACCTAATGATCAAATCAATGAGCTAAACCCTAATTAGTTGAGTTAGTTTTTGGTGTGGACTTGAGAAAACGGTCTCAAGACCGTTTGGAGGTCATCCAAATGATCCCAAAACCGTTTGGGGTCAGGTCATGACCAAATTTAAGGATGGTTCTATGGTTTCAAATCAATTAGACTCATGTTGAAACATGTTGAAGGGTGATCGATTCCAAACCCTAATTCAATTGATCCAAGCCCTAATTGATGATCAATTGAGGGTCAATTGTGTGTCAAATCAGTTGAGGCTTGACCTAATTGACCCAATTGATGAGTGACTAACAAGTTCAGGATCGATTGAAGGGTTCAACATTGGAAACCCTAACTCAATTGAAGTGGTTGAGACACTTTTTGGTCCTTGCGGTTTTGAGATGGTTTGGACCAAACGGTCTCAAGACCGTTTGGAACCAAACAATCTCAAGAACGTTTGGGACCAAACGATCCCAAACTGTTTGGTGCCTATGCGGTTTCAAGATCGGTTATGCCCATGCGGTTTCAAAGTCAAACTTGACCAAACGGTCTTCATGACCAAACGGTCTTCACCCCATCTTGGGCAAATGGTCTTGAGTGTGCACTTTAGCAAATGGTTTCAAAATTCAAACTAGAACAAACGTTCAACAACAACAAGCGGTTTCAAGGTCTATCCAAGACTGTTTGGGGGTTGAGTATGCAAGACCGTTTGAGGTAAAAAAAGGTCAAGAACGTTTGTTGCCTTAGTGATCAAGATGGTTTAGTAGATGACTAACCTAAACCTCAAAAATACCTAAAGTGATTTAGGGACCAAGTAATTAGTTGATTAATGTATGTTATAATCAATGGTGAATATTACAAAAGTACCCTTGATGGGATAAAGTGACTAACACCCTTTGAACAAGTGAACCTTGATGACCACAATAGTAATGACATAATCCATGAGGTTAATATTGATATGACTTAGTCTAATCAAGGTGATGCAAACATCATCTTATAGAAAGAAGAAAGAGAAGACTCCTTATATAAATGAGAATCAATTAACAAGCTTCCAATGTGTGTGAATGCATCTAATTACGATATGATCCATCATAGTGAGTTCATAAAAACCCTAATTATGATGGTTAATGAATCTTAACCTAACTTGAGGGCATTGATGGAAGTAATCCTCATACATGATGATAGTATGATCTTAATTCATTGTAATATGAATAGTAAACCCTAATATAGGGTAATGTGATATAATATGAATAGTAAACCCTAATCTAGGGTAATGTGATGTAATATGAATAGTAAACCCTAATCTAGAGAAATGTGATGATGTGAGCTCTAAACCCTAATTTTGGGTTATGCCCTTAAGCATGAAGCACTATGCTTGATTATCAAATGAGTAATCATTATGCCTTTGTAAGCTAAAGGGGTTGAATAACCCTAATTGAATTGAAAAGGAGACCCTAACCCTAGAAACCAGTCGTGGTGATGTAAAATGTTCGTGGTAATTTTCTGTAGCACGACCGTGCAATATAGCACAACTGTGGTGTTCTATACTGGACTTGGAAATAATTTGTATTGTTCTGATACAGATATAATGTGCATATTATCAATTGTGTTAGTCATGCAGGTATTTATAAAGAAGTGATCATATCCAGGTAAGGGTTATGATTTCATATTCATTGAAAGCACTTATAAGCTTTGAAAGTAATAATATGTTATGTTTCTCAGTGAAAGGTAACATAAGAGATTGATAGGCTATATGAGCCATACGAAATATCAACATTGCTATTATTCTATTCATATTGTTAAATGACTTAATGGAAACATGTTACTTGCTAACAAGTGTTTGATGTTCTAAGGGTTTGAACACCCATGATCCTGAATCATAATGATAAGATGGTTAGGGATTGATATCCCAATGTTAACAAGATGTGAAATAAACTTGATACAAGTAGTACTCTTTCTTTATAGCAATTTTCTTATTGGTCCATGTTTGAAAACATGCCTGATGTTAAAAGAATGCTATAATGTACTTAAATAATCAAGTATAATGATATCATGTAGAGCCCTGACCATAGATCCATCATTGTCAGAAATTAAATGATGGTGAAACAGGTTTTCCTAAGAGAACTCCTGGAGAACTTTGAGTATGTGGGGGTTATGGATGCGAATGTCCTTACATCCTAATGGGGGTATTGATGTGAGATGTACATTTAATATCTCAATCCTTCATTATATGTGTATGCCAGGATGATGTATCCCTAATCTCCCGATGATGTTGTTAATGCCACATCGATGTGAGATAAATAAGAAATACCTCGATAGCGAAGAGAGTACAGCATGCCACTGTAACTCTAATAGTGAAGTTGCCAGAATACCCTGGAAAGCTATTATAGCAGAGACACAATATGTCCTGCATGTTGTACCTCACACTGACTGAGGAAGATGAGGTCATCGAAATCTGACTCTTCTAATGACCTATGTATGGTACCGATTGCGATTTAGTAATGGTCGGTTGGAGTATGAGCGGTATATCTCATCTCCTCAGGGCATAAACATGTTATAAAAATGTAATCAACCATATAGATTAATTGCTTAGGTTGAACTACGAGAAACAATGATTGAGGATACATTGTTTATAGTGTTCTAATTGAATATATGGTATACATGTTCTTCATATTCTTTATTGATATAAGTTTGTCATTCAATCAAGTTATAATTGAAATGATTTCTTAAAGGGTACTGCTCTACTTAGTTTATTCAATGAATTGCCTGCTATTAAATAATTATAATTCTGCTGCTCATTGTTATCTTAATCCTTGCAATAACAATGCTTCTGGTGAAGAGTTATAACTCTCGCTGGGACAATTATTCAATTGTCTCACCCCCGTGGGATTTGACTTTTTAGGTAGACGTCGAGGACGAAGGAACCCTTCAGTGGGTGAGCAGCAACAGCAGTAGCAACAACATCTAGGACAGCAGTGATCCTCAGGTGGAGACACTGTCTATCAAATCTTGTAGATAGAATGCCCTATGTGTCGTCTCTGTACTCTTATGTCCTAGGAGTCCTTAGATATGATATATAGATCTGAGATTTTGGCATAATGCCTCGGGATTTTTGTATCTTGCCTTGGGCAGTTGATGTTGTGACCCTTGAAATGTGATATTACAGAGATGTAACGATGAATTAGTTTGTAAATAGCTTATCTTGTTCTTTTATAAAAGAATCTTATAGGTTGTGAATCTTTGTGCAAAAATTTTTAAAATTTTGTGATTTTCAGTAATTCCGCTGCTATTATTCGCTTCCGCTTTAGTTAATCCTATTTTTGTGAGTCGGACCCCACAGTCTGAAATTTGGATTACAGGTCTGAACATATATTCAAACATCATACTAAATCAAGTAATGAAATCAAATAAGTTGATGTTCTTTAGATATGTTTTTATGTTGACTCTTCTCTCCTATGTATTAATTTCGTCCCTCCTCTAATTTCAATGAAAAGGATATCAAATCATCATTTTTTTCTCTTTCTTTCTCTCCAAACTGCATTTCTAGGATTCTTGAGTTGAAAGGAGGAAGAACATGATTGATTTCTTAAAGTATGGTTGGATTCAAGGGAAAAGTTCTTAGGCTACGTTTTTGAGGTGTTTAACACCTTAGGTGAATGGGTAAAAGAATTTTTTTGTCAATTTCACTTAATTATATGATTCTAGTTGAAATTCTCAATTTCTTCATAGAAGGAAGTAGACGAAAAATTATTATTCTTGAATTTTAGTTTAATAAAATTTTGATTCATGCTATAAATATCATCTGAAAATGTTCATATGATGCAATGGATATTGAAATCCATGTATGTTTAATATTAGAAGAGTTCAAAATAATTTGAGAATCTCTGAAAATCTAAAATTTCGATCATCTGAGTGTTTGAACAAAAAATGTAGTTCAAATTCATATTAATGTTTATATGTTCTTGCTTATGCGATTAATATATTTAATTGTACATATTTGATTAATTTAATTTGATATATTTACAACTAGTGTTTCTTATTTCTACATTATGTATCTTGTGAAAAGCATGTAATGGTTGATCCCAACCTAATATGCTTTTAGAAGTTTAGATATCTAATTTAGTAGTAAATGGTTGATTGAAATTATTCATGTGATATTTTAGGTTTCTAGATGAATGTAATCTTATATTCATATGTGTTTCATGTGATATGAAAAACCTCTAGTTCTGATCCTTGTTATGAAATGCATAAGTTGTTATGCTATTGCAAGTAAACAGAAACAACATTCCCCTAGATAAGGATGCTATTGATGCGATATATAAACATGAGAAATGGTGAATGAGAAAGTTTATATCTGTAGACAAGATATATGTTTGAAAGTATGAAAAATGTTACATGTGCATGAGCAATGAGAAATCATAAGATAAGGGTGATCAATATGTTAAACATTTAAGTAATGAGAAACACTGAGAGAAGGGTAATTGGTATTCTATGCATTCAACTCAGAAACATCAGTGAAATGAGTTTAGTAGTCCAAGTAGTTAGTAAAATATATATTTAAAAGAGACCAGTCTAAAAGAAAGATATATTCCAAAAATTACAGTAGTAGTAGATGCCCCAACATCATAAAATCATCCCTATAGGTCTATAGCGGGATGGGTGAAATAGACCATGGACTGTCAAATATAGGAAGAAGTAGCCCAAAACTTAGTATCCAACATTTAACCTATCAGGTATCGGTGGTACTTTAATTGAGTAGTAAAGTACCCAACAATAATCAGAGATCTCAGTGGTACTATTCTAGTAGTTGGGGTATTTAACAATAATTGGAGATCTAGTGGTACCCACCAGTTAGAGTATATAGCCCTTGTGGACCTACTCCTTCTAGTAATTACTTTGCATTGTACGTTAGCTCTTGACGAACTACACTACGTGAGGCAGATGCTCTTTAGCCTAGAGGCACCCCTCCATAGTATCCAAGACAAGGGGATACAAATATATGGAAAACATTTAGTCATTGTGAGCCCTTAGGAGGCTCCCTCAAAGTAGAATGAGGCAAAAGTAGTAGTCTTAAGGTCCCTGTGTTTTCCTTAAGACTTGTATGATAAGTCATGCAATAATAGTTTTTTCTTAGATGGTACAATCCAAGTGAGTTCAAGGGAAAAGTAAAAAAAACGTTATATGAGTTCAGTTGAGTTCAGATAAAGAGTTTAGTAATCAGAATAATCGGTTATGTTCTGATGCCAAATAGTAGTTGTCAGTTCAATAGTCAAGTCATGTCAGATTTAATGAAAGATCAAAAAGACAATAATGAGGAATATGATTTGATATATGTATATTTCTAGTGATTCATGCTAAAATGTTAACTGTACATTTATGTATAGCATGTCTTCTAATTTACATTACTACTTTGCTAATTTCAATACTCAAGGATGATAATGCTTAATTCAATGCTTTGAACTGTTTTATTGTTTTACTCATCCACTAAGCCAATAGGCTCACCCCTATATTGACAAATATTTAGAGAAATTGTGTGGTTTTAAGATTTGGATGCATCAGAGTAGAATTGGTACAAGAAGATAAGTATGAGACTGGTCAAGTTTAGTCGATCCTATCACTCTAGGTGTTTGTAAAGAAATAAGAGTGAGTTGTAAATGATGGTGTAATATAGTTTCTCTTTTAACAATGTATGCATCCAATTATCTCCTTATATAGAAGTGTGAGAAACATAATAAATTTTTAGATATGTATCTTTATTGTTGAAATTAGATTAGAGGAATCCATATTTAAATTACCTTGTGAAGTTAGTTTTTGTGATTGAATGTGAGAAAACAATGAGTATGAATTTTTTTATAATGATGATGTTTTTGTTTCTTTTAAATCTTCGAACTATACTCTAATATCATGATTAGTGATTATTGTGAGATGTGGGTGTAACAACTTGGTATCAGAGCTTAGGGTGATTTGTTTGGGACCATTAAGTTAGTAAGTTAGGGTCATAAGTGTGAAAGATAGGAGATGATATGATAATAGCTCTGGGGATTTGAGTATTTGGATATCTTGGCTCGGTATCTGAGTACTTGAATCAACCAATATCATGCTACTTGATCTATTCTTTCATGTATGTCCTGGCTAGGTATGTAATGGAAGGATGGGCTAGAGAGAAATTTTCGAAGTATTCGGATTAGAAGACCAAAAAGTAACAAAAGAATAAGACCATAATGATAAAATGTGACATATCTTTTATTATAAGCTTTTGTTTTGTTTTGAGATGAATGCAAATTCTCAAATTTATGTGAATCCACATATTCTTTTTCAGAAAATATATGGTTTCTTTAGATTGATGTGTACTATGAGGTTACACTTAATATTATTTATATTGTTTGTATTAAGTAGAACACAATATTTCTTTAAATAGGTTTACCTAAGTAGATATTATTTTCATATGTTTGAGGTAAATATGAATTGGTTAATCTTGGGTAGCTCTTTACTTCAAGATTGTAGGTTTGGCATGGTTCGGCTAGCAGTATGCATTACTGGGATCTAATGACTCCTATAGTATTTGAACAAGAATAAGATATGATGATGCCATATTATTATATATGAGGAGAGGAGCATGCTAAGATACTGGAATTTAAAGAATTGTTGGAATAACTAAGAAAAGTCAATTGCAACTAGTAGTCAAGTGAAGAAACGATATAGTGATTAATCAACATAAGTCCAATCATAAGGAAGAGGATGAAAAGATAATATAAGATATGTATGTGCATAGATCACATCATACAACAACTCATGTATGAAATAGGTTATAAGAGCTCATGATGGTTTTTGAACTATGATTGAAATGTTATAGCAGCACAAAAATCAAAAATACCCAAAATTATTGGGAAGTCTTTGAATTAATTTATAAGATGATCGTTAATTTAGCAAGTAGAGTGACTAATAAAGGAAGTGTTTGACTTGCTTAAATACATGTAGAATTGTTGAAAAAGACTTCACATTGAGAGAAGTAGTGGTAACAAAAAGAAAACAAAAGTCACTAAAATTTGTGATAGGAAATTGATTTATCAATTTATGATAAGAATTCCAAATATGAGCTAACAAACAAGACAAAGGAAGTATAAATAAAAGAAATTAAAGAAAGAAAAATTATTTAGAATAATGAAATCTATAATAAATCTTCATAGTTATGTATTCATTAATTGATGAAATGTTGGATGAAAAGAGAAATGGAGCAGGTTGAAAAATTCACTTAGGAGGAATAATTCTCAGAAGGATAGAAGTAAAGAGAAATTTTACAAAATAGAAGAATTAATAAGATGTGAGACCAACATTATAAATTTATATGAACAATAAGAACAAAGAAAACCAATTATCACAATGTACAAAGAAAGGGATGTATGACAAGATGAGTATATGAAAACATACATTCCATGAAAAATTCAATGTATTCATCATTTTTTCCATTTCAAATAGATGTTTTTATTGATTAATTGGTCAAAATTAGACTAGCATACTTAAATAGATAATTTGTGGCTGGAGAAGTTTAACAAGGATGAAGATGATGTCCAATAAGTGAGTGAGTCACTTGTATATGAATTGAATATAATATTAAGATGAATGTTTTGATCTTAATTGATTCGTATGAAATAAGAGGAAGAGAAAGTCATGTGCTAAGTTTAATAAAATGAATTTAACCAGGAAAATGTTGACTAAAAAGTTTAATCCATGGGAATAGTGAGAACTATGCAGACCATTTAAATATTAATTTTCTTAGATATATCTATCAGAATTGACTATTAATTAATAAGTGAAAGCTAGTAGTAGATGAAAGGAGTGGGGTACATAAAGGAAATGATGATGAACAAAACATTAATGGCATGCAAATGATAAAGTCATGTTTAAATCATAATAAGTAAAATATTAGCGAATAGGAAATGTCATTTAGTCAATGTTTTCTTCCATAAGAAATGATTATATCCAAATAATATAAGAATATTAAGCTACTAAGAAAGAGTTACTTAGTGATTATTTGAAGAACATAATTTAAAAAATGTGACTCTCTTCATCCTCTACATTTTCTTATGTGAATGTAAAATGAGAAGTAATCCCTATTGGAAATAAAAAAATATGAAAGTAAGAGGAATATTCATAAATCTATTTGAATATGGGAAAAGGAAAAGAATGGAGAAAAGTAATATATGAACTCAAAACATGTAATGTCCATATACTTGTTTATGGTTCCATCACTCGTGTAAGAAAATGAGTTTATAAAATTGTTGGGCCACATAGACTAAGAAAATAAAGTATCATGATCTTAAATTTGAGATTTCATCACATATCGATGGTTAAAAAATTGTATGTTCTAGTTTTCTGAGATTCTTGTATTGTTTTCAATATTAATATATTCTTATATCTCAGACTTATTAAAGAATTGGATAATTCAGATCATAATAATGAGTAATTCAAATTCCTTAATAGGAATATATTATGAGCAACTGATTGTATTGAAGATGAAACATCATGAGAGATATCTCATGTAAGAGTAGTTATGATACATGACAAGTGATTGATATTTTAGTTGCATAATTAGAGAAAGTCTTGTACAAGGAAAAGAAGAAGAAAGTACAAGAAAATTTAGGTATATGTGGATCTTGAAAGAGGAATGAACTTTCAGCATAGTAAAGAAAGAATAGCCTAAAAAGTATGAGTTATAAATGAAGGATGCATCTTGGGATGTTTGGAACTTGGCAACTCAAGGCAGGTCCATCGCAATTTGACCTTGGATGCCAACAAGGTTGAATGAGTAAACCTTGAAATAAATACAAAGAAGATGAAGTAACTATGAATAACAAATTTAAAGCATGAGAGATGCAATTCAGAAATGTGAGTGAAAAGTATGGGGATGATTAAGATAAGAGAATAACATATGACTTCAAATATAAGAGATGCAAATTAAATAAATGTTAGAAATGACAAGAAGTACATGTTATGTTTTGAGTATTTGAATACTCATAGTAAAGAATTTCTTCATAATGTAGTGAAACAGTAAGGATAAATAAGAAGACATAAGTAAGTATAGCTCAGAAAGAATTAATGAAACAAGTTCTTTTTCTTTAATGCTGCTTAGATTTTTTTAAATATACTTTTTGAAAGGTGATCCAAAAAAGGTATATTTTGATTATATAGCTTTAATTGTGTATGAATGTATGTTAATTAACTGAAAGGGTTGAAATCCATGTAGCTCAAGAAATAGATTTCATGTCAGTAGTAGAGTTGTGGTTATTCTGATCTTGTAGTTTTGGGGGCTGCAAGATTGAGATACCAATTTCATAAAGTATTTTCTAAATGGTTTAAATTGTGCTATATAACCATAGGTGAGAAATAACTAAATAGTTGATATAGTATAGAACAATATAAATACCAAGAATAAATCTCAAAACCATGTATTATACTAAAAGAAAGTGCAATATTAGCCGTCCTTTTATTATTAACATTGAAATGATTTGTTACAAACCGATTGGAACTTGAAACAAGAATAGAGAATTCAACATTCGGATAAAGCATACAAGAATAAGAGAAGTAACAAAATTTAGAATGTAGAATAATATATTGAATGAATTTATCAGTATATAATTATAAGTTTGTAGTATGAAACTTTTTAAGGGGAAGAGATTGTGATAACCCTACCCTACTTAGTAGATAGTTGAGGGTTATAAGACCATAAGCTCATTTTGTATATGTTTAATGTGTGTTTAATATTGAACATGATGCACATGATCCTTATTCAAATACATAGTTGGAAATATAAAATGATTTTAATATAAATCTTAATGTACAATACGTTTAACTCTTGAAGCTCAGTGTACAAATTTTGATAGCACGATGATCAGAAATGTGATCAGAACATCAATGATAAGTATAGTAGCAAGATGTAAGATCCTTAGTATTTTATTGGTAGTTTAGATTATTCTAAAAATTGGAGGTATGCTATATAACTTTCAGTTGAAGATCTATTAAAATTTTTATAATTTTAGTTGAGTGATAGACATGTTTGTCAACTGATTTTTATCAGTAAATTTTTGTCAGATATACTGAAATGTTGAATCTGTATCAGTATAGTATAAAATTATTATTATTTTATTGGTAACATAGAATTGTCTGAAATTTGGATTGTTGGTCTAAACATATATTTCAGACATAAAAATAAATTTTATGAATTTTTGGTTATCATTTAATAGGTGTAATATTTTATGTATCATTTAACTTTTCTAATAGAAAATTCTGTAGAAATAAAATAAATATAATATTGGGGGTTAGTTGCAAATGACCCAAGTGCCTCAATTGATCTATTTAAATAATATAACACCCTAGTAACTATCAGAATTCGTGATCCAACCCAGAAGAAACGAAATCCTAGAGAGAGAGAGAGGGATAGTTAGGGTTTGGAGGAGGAGATGAGTGAAGATTCTGATCTTGGGTTCTAGCTTCCTAGAAGTGATGAAATCAAGTAAGTTATTGTTCTTTAGATAGAATTTTATGATTAATCTTCTCTTTTATCTATAAATTTCATCCTTCCTATGATTTGAATTAAAATTATACCAAATCACCATATTTTTATCTTTCTTTCTCTCCAAATTCAATTTCTAGGATTCTTGAGTTGAAAGGAGGATGAAAAGGACCAATTTATTAATGTTTGATTTGGATTCAAAGGAAAAATTCTTGGGATACATTTTTAAGGTGTTTAACACCTGAGGTGAGTGGGTAAAAGAATTATTCAATAAATGCCACTTAACTAGATTATTCCAAATTAAATTCTCAATCTCTCCATAGATGACAATATTGAAAAAATATAGTTCTTGAATTTTGGTTTACATAACATTTCAATTCATGATCTAACTATGATCTAAAAATGTTCATATGATGGAATGAATATTGAAATACATGTATGTTTAATAGTATAGGACTTCAAAATTTATTTGAGAATTTTCGAACATATGAAATTCTGAGTTATTTGAGTGTTTGAACAATAGCCTAGTTCAAATTCAGAATAACACTTATATGTTCTTGCTTAATTGATTAGTATATTTAATTGGTCATATTTGATCAATTTAATTTGATATGTGGAAAACTAGAGTTTTCTATTTCTACTATGTATCTTGTGAAAAGAAAGTAATTAATGATGGAAGCTCAACCTAGTACGCTTTTAGAAGTATAGATATATAATTTAGTAGTAAATGGATAATTGAAATGATTCATGTGATATTTTGGGTTTCTCAATGAATGTAATATTATATTCATATAGATTTTATTGTGAGATGCAAAAACTTTAGTTAAGATCCTTGTTATGAAATACATAATTTATTATGATATTGTAAGTAAATAAAAATGACATTCCCCTTGATAGGGATTTTATTGAAGTCATATATAAATATGAGAAATGTTGAATGAGAACATTTATATCACTAGACATGATACATGCCTGAAAGTATAAAAAATGTTGTAATGTGCATGATCAATGAGAAATATAGGGAGAAGGGTGATTCGTATGTTAATCATTTAAGCAATGATAAACCCTTAGAGAAGGGAGATCAATATGCTATGCATTCAGCTCAGTAGCATCATTGAAATTAGTCCAGTAGTCCAAATAGTCAGTAAAATATAGATTTAAAAGAGATCAGTCTAAGAGAAAAGTATAATTAGAAAATTACAAAAGTAGTAGATTCCTTGAATACCATAGAATCCTCCATGTAGGTCTGTAGTGGGATGGGTGGAATAGGATATGGACTATCATATATAGGAGGAATTAGCCCGGAACTGAGTATCCAACATTAACCTATCGAGTATCAGTGGTACTTCAGTTGAGTAGTAGAGTACCCAACAATAATAAGAGATCTTGCTAGTACTATTTCAATAGTAGCAGTATCCAACAATAACTGGAGATCTAGTGGTACCCACCAATTGGAGTACATAGACCTTGTGGACCTATTCCTTATAGTAGTTTCTTTGTATTGTGTGTTAGATGTTGAGGAACCACATTCCATGAGGTAGAGGTTGTTTAGCCTAGAGGTACCCCTCATGATTACCCAAGACAAGGGGACATAGATATACAACTAGCATATAGCCACCGTCAACCCTAGGAGGCACCGTCGATGCAGACCAAGGAAGAAGTAACAGTCTTAAGGTCCCCGGGTTTACCTTAAGACTTGTATGGTAAGTCACATAATAGTACATTTTGCTTCGATGGTGTAATCCATGTGAGTTTAAGGGAAAAGTAAAAAAACGTTAAATGAGTTCTGTTAAATTCTGATAAAGAGTTCAAAAGTCAGATTAGTTAGTTATGTTCAGTTGACCAACATAGTAGTAGTCGGTTCAGTAGTCAAGTCAAGTCAGAGTTAATTAAAGATCAAAAAGAGAATAATGAGGAATATGCTTTTATATTAGTATATTGGTAGTGATGCATTCTAAAATATTGACTGTATTTTTTTGTATAGCATGTCTTTTGATCTACATTACTACTTTAATTATTTCAATTATTCAAGGATGATACATATGTAACTCAGTGCTTTACTTTTTATTTTTTTACTCATTCACTAAGAGAGTAGGCTCACCCCTATGCTCACAATCTTTTAGGGAAATCATGTGGTTAGAAGATGTCGATGCATCAGAGTAGAATTGCCACAAGAATTTAATTATGAGATTAGTCAGTCCCTTTCACTCTAGGTCCTTGTAAAGAAATAAGAGAGAGTTGTAGGTGATGGTGTAATATTGTTTCTCTTTTAACAATGTATGCATCCAATTGCCAAGTCTTATGTACATGGAAGTGTGAGACATATCATGAATATCTAGATATGCATCTTTATTGTTGAAATTAGATTATAGGAATCAATGTTTAAATTCCCTTGTAAAGTTAGTTTCTGTGATTGAATGTGAGAAAACAAAGAGCATGCAAAAAAAAGTTAAGGGATATGTTTGTATTACGTTTAAATCCTCAAATTATACCCTTATATCATGCTTAGTTGTTATTGTGAGATATGGGTGTACCAGTAGGACTCACAAAAATATGTGGATAAACAAACACACAAGTAACATAAGAACCTTACAAGCTTAGTATGAGAAATTGGGGGCAAATGCTATTTCAATTTCTCTTATTTTCAACAAGTTAAAGTTTTTTTATTGGATCAAAATGTTCCAACATCCTATAAAGAGGCTATTGGAGGACTATATTTTGAAAATTATTTTGTGGTTGTGATATCCAATAGAAATCAATGTATTTTAACAAGGTATAGACCATGGTGGACATAACTAATAAGGTAAAATCAATATATTACAAGTGGGTCTTCAAGAAGAAGACTGACATGGATGGAAATACATAAACCGATAAAGAAATATTTGTTTATAAAGGTTTAAGAAAGTTAAGGGTGTTAATTACGATGGGAACATTTTCAAAAGATTACATGTTAATTCCATTAGAATTATGTTTTCAATTGCAGTCTATAATGACTATTAGATCTGGAAGAAGAATATCAAAAAATGATCACTTGATTGGAATATTCTCAAGGATGCATACACTCAATCTGATGGTCTTTTTCCCTCAAAATGGATTTAAACAAGTTTGTAAATTTCATTACTCAATGGATTGATTTTGCATGCATCAAGGAGCTATAATAAAAGGTTACCGCAATGAATGAGTTTGGTTACATATGCAATGAAGATGAACATTGTATTTTTAAAAGATAGTTTTTGGGAGACCAATCATATTCCTTATACAATATGTAGATGTGATACTAACAATGGGAGATGATACCCATTCCAACGAGATATGATATCCCTATGATGTCTTGAGTGACTTGGTCCTGGCTTACTAAAGGATCTCCACACTAATTGATGATGAGTATTGTGTGCATACTTATACCCAGAACAATATATATGTCTCCATGCTACATTTCAAATCACCTCAAAGATGCACCCATTAGGTTTGATAAGCTATAGGAATATCTTAAGGAGTTGTTGGTTATAGTGGATGAGAGTGCTAGACTAGACTAGGAAGTGATGGTCTTTTTGTTGCCTGAGTATATAGAAAAAGTTGTCGATTTACCCAAGTATGATTTAGAAAAATAATTTATGGGTCTCCTGTATCATATCCACTACCTTATAAACCAAATATTTTCAAGTCAGGTCTGGTCAGATCCAGTTTTTCAGCCTTTCCTATGTACAATATGTTTCATACCATGTTGCATTCTTAGGCAGTAATATACATTTTGATAAACACTATAATCCAATGCTTCCTATGTACTTATTAGCATAAGGGTTTCTGTATGTTGTGCATTCTCATATTTAACTAAAAAAATATACGTTACCAATAATGTGTATTATGATGTAATTATGGAGAAGTTCTTGTTGTTTTAAGACAAAAAAATACATACATGTGCAATCATATATACATATGATCCAACATATATACACGATGTGTATATTTAATATCCTGGCATAAATCTGACCCTTTAATAAAAAAATGTATAACAAAATATCTTGAATTGAACTCCAACTCCTAAATGGCTAACATTTTGTAAACAATTGGATATATTCATTGAGGTTGAAGCTGGATTGTATCATTTGTTACATGTTACAATGGAAGTAACATTGCATGTTGTATGAAAGAAATATGAAACTTATATTTTCAAATCGAATGAGACAAAGAGATAATACCATCTAGTAATTATTTCAAAATAACCTTATACCAAAATTGTTTGATGATACACAATTGATTTTCTTTAATGTCAACTAGAAATTTTACATTTTATATTATGAATAAAACATCAAGGTAATGAATGATTTTAAAGATGAATTTTTTTTTATATATTGAAAGGAAAATTATTGCAGTAGTAACTCAATAATTATGGATGTGAAACATAGAGTCCTATGTTCATATTTGACTGATTGTATTACATCTTTGCCTAATATTTTTTAATAAAGAATTGTTTCTTCTTCTTATTTTGCATAGAGACAATTTATAACTAAAGTTCTATTACATAGAAATAACCTTACATGATTACTTTATATTATTATTTAATATTTGTTTCTTTAACCTATAGCATAAAAATTATGAAGCCCTCAATCAAATGGTTCTCTCTATTGTTTTTGGCATTTGTTTTTAAAACCATTTTAATTTAGAAAAACAATAGGTCGTATAAACATACAAGAAACAACTTTGTTGATTGAATTATTTTGTAATGAGTGGGTCCCAATGATAGGACCACACCTTACTTTTATTTTGAAAATAATTGATACAACTCCAAAACACATCTCTAATTAAGATAAGAATGTGGTGCATAGAATTACTAAAAAAGAAAATGAAAAAAAAAGAATATAGATTATTTACAATGAAAGAATACTAAATTATTATAATTAAAGAACCTAGTTCAACATAATGGTCCATGATGGACATAAGGAAGTCTAAATGAAATTATCAAAATTATACATGACTGAGGTAGAGGGCCACTTACGCCTCTCAAGTTCTTCTTCTACTATTGAACATGTTTTTCCAAATCTTGGTTCCCAAAGTCTGGATCATTCAAACTTCAGGTGCATAGGTTGCCTAGGCTCTGGCAGGAAACAACACCTAGAAAAGAGGAAACAAAAAGGTATGTATTAGAAATATTGAGTAAGTACATAAAAATAAGAACTTAGGCATAATATAGGTTTGAAGCACAAAATAGGGTGCTTCCACAAAAGAGGGACTATAAGAAAAATTGGGACAAACTCAAGAGAATGTAAACCAAAATATATTAATAAGGGAATGATAATCAGAAGAAAGAAATATTCTTATCATGTGACAATGAAATAAAGATCTTTTCCATTTTCAAAATCCTACAATTATAATGAAATAATGAAATTTCATGTTGATTTCCTCAAATACTAGCATATTTAGAACACATGATTGCATCCCATATATTACAAATCAAGGGCATGAGGACTAAAACATCTATGCTAAATAAATATCGAGTGATAGAAAACTAAAACCTCACTACCTGGCTAGAGGACTATAACATATGTTCCTAAATGAATAATATGTGGGAAATAAAACCCCAATGTCTTGCAGAAGGACTAAAACATTAGTACCTAAAATAATATGGTATAACTACTTATAGATATCACTAGTAACAATCACACATGCATTTGGTATGTGTGATCATAATATGGTCCAAAATAAATTCAAGTACAAAATGGATGACATCACCAAACATATGACCATTGGGGTCAAGGGACCCATAGACATGAAAATTAGGATTCAATAATCATTAATAGATAATTATGAGTTAGTTGAGACTTCATAAAGGAGTTTAAAATATACAAAAAGAGTATAAATAGAAATATACCTAACTAATAACGATCATGATATAGTCATTGCATGCCCAAATAAAATTGTTAAGATGCACATACCTAGAATTCAAGACTATTCTATCTCAAGGGTGATTCTAAATATGTCCTATTTGACATAACATTGTTTATGTACACATTAGTTTGCCAAATTATTTTGTATAGTAAGGCATTTTTTGTATATATATGTTTGAGTAAGGGTGTGTCAACTTGAATCAAAAAACTTATCTATTCTTATTGAATTATCTAATATCCTTGTTATTTGTTTCTAATGTTTCATTTCCATACATAGTTTTAATTGTGTAGAGTTGTCACCATTGTTAGATACCCAAATAAGTGCATTTCTATTAAAATACTACTAATGAAGTAATATATATAGACATGATTAGAACTTAGGTTCTATGTAGAGTCTAAACCATCAACGCATTTGGAGTAAGCCAGTTGAAATATGAAATCTCACATACTTATATTGTTAAATTGAAACTTCTTATACATATTCTGTATTAGAAGTATGTATAAATCATTATATTTAAACTATATTATCATAATACACCAATCCTATCTATTTATATGATTCTAATTTCATAGCATTGATAAAGAATATTGATTACCCATGGAATACCTGCTTGAATTTCTATCTTGCTTCTTTTTTTGGGGTAAGTCGGGAAGTTAACTTATTCAATTTGCCTTCCTCCTATAAGAAAAAATTAAATCATTATTACATTCACAGAACTGTTTGCAAAACTTAACATGGTAATAAAACCACCATTACATGATTCTTTATAACAAGGTTTGTCTCACATATGGGGTTTTACATAGTGGAAAATCTTATTGTAGCGTTTGAGGTGGTGTTTAGCAAAGCTATCTAAAACCATATTTTTTTACCAATACACATGTTGGATCTTCCAACTTGTTGGTATGTATGCCCTAAGAGCCAATCATGGGATGATTGGTGGGATACACTAAAATTGATTTGATAAACATAAAAGGCAAGCTTCCAATTATTTCTGGTTTAGTCATATGAGATAATGATAGAACATATTGAATGTCTAGAGAATGATAGTACTCAAATGACGTATGCTTTTAGGTTGAGGACCTGAACGATGAGATCATACAGATGCTAAACGTTTGTACATTCTTATTATGTCCCTAGTTGGATGTCATTATGGAAGGTATATAGACAACAATGACACACAAGACCAGATTGTGGTGTTGGTTGATGACAAAATCTCATTAGTCATGATATGGAGATATCAAACCAAACACATATTACTTGTTAGAGAACAAGTTTACTGGACAGACCCACCGTGAGCTTGACACATGGAACCATGACATGGTAGTCACAGTTAGTTCTCACAGTGATGGTGGTGAGTGTGATTCTTTGACCTGAAATCACTACACTCAACACATGTTATTGGGTACACTTTGACATCATCAAACGTAGTCCTAAAACATGGGTTCTTATAAAGGTGAGGATTGGGTGGCTTTGACACATGGGGCTTTTGAGGGGTGGGTGATATATATGGGATTTGTCACTCCTGAGGGAGTTTGATATCCATGCCCACTTGATGAGTAGGATTGAGATAGGTGTGCGCACGCATGTGTGAATCAGTATATGATATTGATGTCATACATATCTCCTTCAATCTACTCTGAGATCAAGAAAGTGAATGAATGTTGACAGGAGCACTGTTCCATGCCTTGAGTTCATTCGAGATATCAGTGATAAAGGAATTATACATTCACTATAACACCATTCACCGATTATAGGATTGAAAATTGTTCTCCAACTTTCTATTTCACTTGGGTAGCACTAATGTGCGACTAGGCACCACTCCTTGCTTGTGAAGTCATAAGTGTTATGGATTTTCACTTCCAATGTGAAATGGATCTGCAGGGTCACACACATAGGATTTAACCTAGAAGAGGAGTTTATCCACAAACAATGTTTAGATTGATTACTAAAGGAGTTTAGTAGTTCAATTGAACACTCAATTAATTGATAGCTCAATATCATAGTGTTCAAGGTGTTGGACCGATTGATTAGAGTATCAGATTGATTGAAACTACGATTGACTGATTTGCACAAGTCTATTGCCCCAAGCGATCGGCTCATGAGATGAACTGATCGACTCATGTTGGTGAATCGATCGGCTCATGGGATGAACCGATCGACTCATGACAAGCTGAACCGTCCGGTTCAAGTGTTGAACCGATCGGCTCAACTGGTCCAACTGAGATCGTTTGGAAAGTCAGAAGACTATTTTGCAAATACAATTTGTTTCACTTGTACAAATTCGATTTGGATAAGGATTAATATTTGATTAATCGGAGACAAATTTGAAAGTCAATTTGAGTTGGATCAGGACCACGAACCGATCGGCTCAGGCATGAACCGATTAGCTCAGGTGCCCCAACCGATCGGTTGAAGTTGAACCGATCGGCTCAACTCACCAACCAACCATTTTAGGGTGTGAAATGATCGGTTCAGGTGACACAAGCTGGTTGTTTTGTGGAAAATCTCAAACCCTTCTACTCCTTCTTTAATCTCACATTGCCCGGGATAGAGAACCCTATCCCATGACCCTCCTATATATAGGGGTATTGGGGGCTTCTCAGGAACAACAACTCAGAGATCAGTTGCTCTACAAAGTTGTCATTCTCTCTGGTTTTGGTAATCGAGAGAGCCCTAGCAAGTGCTACCCGATAAGGGAGGCACAACAAGGGAAAGACAACTGTAGAAAATCAACTGGTTGCAGGAGAGTGTGTTGGTGACTAGTACGCCAATAGGAGGGTATGACTCCTTTCGATTCCTTGTGGGACAAGGAAATCAAAGTTCCAGGTGGTCCGTGTGGACTACTTCAGAGGTGGGAGACTTCTACCGCTTCGAGGAAAGATGTGAATCCCGACAGTCTCGGTGAGACCAGGAGCTACACAGACACCATCCAAGATCGGAGGTGAAGACCGTGTAAGCCGCGAGGTAAAGTCGTCGAGAAAGCCTCAGGACAAGGTACACCTCTACAAACCATCCTTCCTATTGTATAGACGTTGATGCGATTCCTTTATTCTGGGTTTGAGAGAAGAAAATTTTTGTTTCCACTACCTTTTATGATCCCATAAAAACCCGACAGTGGTATCAGTGCCATGTCAACTGCTCTATACTTTAGGTTTATCGATAAGACCGATTTTGGTTTTTTGCCTTTATTTATTGCATATGATGTGAATAAAATTAGCTTTTTGCATGTCCAATTCCAAATCCACAAATCCCAAAATACATATATGATATGTATTATGAATGCACTCGATACACATCGCCCTTAAATGAGTGTTTTGGTGTATGTATAGTGTGGTTATCACCAATAAACCCTATATGTGTGCTTGGTTGTATGTGGTTTCTTGCATCTCAGTCTGCACACCGCTTCCCTATCTCCTTTTCCTGATGTAACTTGAGATAACTCAAGATTTCTTTCCTACCTTTGCTCCCCCCGAATGTAACTCAGGGTTACTCAATTCAAATGTAAATAGGATAGATCCTTTTATTTCCTATTATGTCAAAGAAACGGAGGACAACCTGACGAAAACTGAGATGATCAGTTCAAGGAGTGAACCGATCGGTTGGCGATCCAGATGACCAGTTTGAGGAGTGAGACAGTCAGGTGGCAGCCATGAGGAGATGCAGGATGACCAGGTGAACCGATCGGTTAGAGGAGCCAACCGATCAGCTGGTGGCACCCAGACGACCGACCAAGGTGAGCAGGTCATTCATGTCATGAGTTGATCAACTCAGACGGCTATATCACTTCATCTTGTACAGGTTGCATGTGATGTAGACCTAGATGACCGTGATTCCTCTTGGCTCGAGGAATCACACTAGGATGGCCATAATCATCACTTTTATCATTTCACATGTTTTTGTGGGATATAGCATGTATATGATACATACTATATATTGTGGTGATTGGATATGTATATGTATCTATAAAAACCAAATCCCTCATATAAATATTAAGTCTTTCATGCCTTCCATTAGCGAAACACATGAAAAACTTGATCGACCAAGCGTAGGTTACGTCAAAGTGTGGTGCGCCATCTATCGCGTGGAAGTGTGAAGGGTAAACATGTAGGTTTTGCCAAAGCAGGGTGGATGTTTACCGTGTCGGCCTTTGGGTTAGACTTAACTGGTGATTCTTAGAGTGTCTAAGCCAGAGGCACATAATTTTCATGGCAATGTGTTGTGCATGTTCATTCATCAAGAGTTGCATATGATGCAACTGGCATGATGGCCTACCTACATAGTCAAGATTGTGGGCAATCAGCCAAAGATGACTCATGACTTGATGAAATATGGATCTTGACCCACTAGAGGATTTTACAGTGCAATCTTCCAAATTGATGGTGAGGACTATCAATTTGAACAAAATAGTGGGAATGATAATTAAATAAAGTCCTAATTATATCGTCAACTTTTCAAATCAATCAAATAAGTCAAAATTGAGTTTTGGATTAAATTGCATATATTTCCTTTTGTAGTTCAAATGACAACAAACAACAATCACTTTTCATTGTGATCGGTCCTTGAAAAGGACAAGATGAATGGGACTAACTCTCATGACTGGTTTAGGACATTGAAAATTGTTCTCACTCAAGAGTGAAAGCTCTATGTCCTGGATACTCCAATTCTAGAGGAACCTGCTCCTACTGCAACAAAGGCAGAAAGGGATGCTTACAAGAAACATTTTGTTGATGCCATTGATGCAAAGTGCTTAATGTTGTGCTCTATGAACCACGAGTTGTAGAGACAACATGAGAACATGGGTGTCATTGAGATGATTCAGCATATCAAGAACATGTATGAAGATCAAGCCCGAGAAGAGAGATATGATGTTTCTAGGGAACTGTTCAAGTGCGTCATGACAGAAGGAGATCCAATTGGTCCTCACACGCTCAAGATGATTGGGCATGTAGAGAACCTGACGAGACTGGGATTTCCCCTAAGCTAAGAGTTGTCTACTAACGTGATACTACAATCGTTGCCAGAATCCTACAGTCAGTTTGTGATGAACTACAACATGAACAACTTTGAGAAGCCGTTGACGAAGTTGTTAGGCATGCTGAGGATAGCCGAGACACAGATGAAGAAGGACAAGCCTAAGTCTATGATGATGATCAACAACAAGAAAGGCAAGTCCAAGCGCAAGGGCAAGGGCAAAGCTAAGAAGGGTTCTGATGCTATCCAGGAGCCCAAGGAATCTTCAGCTCTCAAGGCCAAAGGAGGTGTGACCAAGAGAGGCAATTGCCACCATTATCAAAAGCTAGGACATTGGAAAAGGAATTGTCCACTTTATTTGGAAGAACTAAAGAAGAAGGAGGCGAAAGACGTCTCCACCTAAAGGTGTCATGAAATAAATTGTAACATTTTTGAGGTATATGATACCAATATATATAATGTAAAGCACTCAATAAATGGGACAAGTGTTTCCGCCATAGATAGGAGTACTTTAGTTTATTTTCATCCTTGAAGGCATGTAATAGAGTTATGAACTGCTATTTCATATTTGCCAATAGATAGAAACATATTATTTTTGCATATTTTATGACAATAATGGCAATTAATAATGATTGATGTTTCAACTTCAAGGATATAATCTTTGTGGCAATGCCTTGTTTATCTTGTGGTACTTGGTATGTATAAGATAAAATGATACCTAAAAGTTATTGATAACTCAAACAATCAAATTAGCATAAACCATGATAAATTCATTTCTAGTTTCCATATGATGGATAAATCTAGACTCTTTTGGTTAGAGAACCAATAAGAGACATGAATCTCTTAGACATGATTAATCAATCTTCACTAGTGGTAGTGGGAGAATGATTATCCTATTAGGTATAATACATGTGATGTATTTACATACCTATTGGAATTAATGCTAGTACTTCAAATGGTGTTTAGAGAAATACCAATATCAGTATCTTAAAGTTCTCAAGAATATCATAGATGAAGCGCAAATTTGGTAAAGTGTTTACTCTTGATGAGATCAATGAATGAAATGCTTGAACCAAGTGTTTGAGATCCTTATGAGTGATTATGATAGTGTATCATAGTAAGTTCATGATTAAGGCATGGTGATGTCTAAATCAACAAGGAGTCATACTCTAAGGAGTTAGAGGATGATTATAAAATAACTAATTTCTTCATAAATAATGAATACCCAACACTAATAAAGGACATTAAGAATCATAAGGAGTTGTGAGTTCTTATATCCTTGATAGATACACCTTGATTATCTATGTGATAAGTTGGTCATGTGATGAGTCAACTATCTAGATGATGAGGAACTAGATTTTGAGTTATAGTTTATGACCATTACATCCTAAATGACTTTCATGTGAACCATAAGGTATGACATTGATGGTAGCACCCATTGGGATCAAATCCATAAGTTTGAATGAGTCTTAAGCATTAAGACACATGGATAACATTTTGAGAAGGATGATGCTTGCTGATTGCAACTTAATGACTAAGAATTTTGGCATATGGATACTAAAACTGGATTCCTATGAGGAATAAAAACAAGGATGTGTATGTGACACAACCTATAAGGTTTATGAATCCATTAATGCAAATAAAGTCTATAAGTTACAATGGACTAATCAATGTGATTGATTAAGTACAAGCAACGCAGAGTTGGATCTTCACTTTGATGATATAGTCAAAGGGTTTGACTAATATGTCAAAGATAAAGAGTGGATCTGTGATTTAGTGGGAGCGTATTCAAATTCCACATGTTGATGTGAAATGGAAATGTTCTAGAATGGAAATCCAAAGTGGAAATTATCTTTAAGGATGATAGAGACATTTCCTATGAGATAGGAATAGAGATCTATAGAGATAGTTCTCAGAAAACCTCTTGACCTGAAAAGAGAGAGCATACATTGGCAATCTATACTGAAAGGTTCAGAATGCACAGATTAAATGGGAGAAAAACCTATCCATGTTACATGGAGTAAGTATCCCAGAGCCAAGTATCCAATTCTTATGAAGAATGGAAATACTAAGAATAGATGAGGAACTATCATGTATGTAAACATCCCATCATCTTGCATGTATGGACATGGCAAGAACAAAATGCATTTATCATCTTGTATGTAGGACATGACAATATGATATGCTCATCCTGATAACTCGTATGTGGGACATGACAAGTGGATGTCTGTCTAGTTCCAGTAAGGGTTACTAGAATACCATAAGAACTTGATAAGTACTTGAGAAGTACTATTTCTATGGGAATAAGGAAGGGTTCACTGTAAAGAGTTACACTGATGCAAACTTCTGAAAAGGAAAAAAAATTGATAGTAATAAATATATTGGATATATAAAAGTGAATGTTTTTTGATAAATGGAAACATTCCAATAAAGTTGTTTAAAAGGAAACGTCGAGTATCCATGTGTTAGAGAACAACAATGGATACTATATGGATCTGGAAGTTCATGAGACGAACTTATAGATATTCCGGTCATTGATGACAAGTAATGAATACTTGGTCATGCATATGGCTAAAGGTTAGCAATGGAATAATAGATTGCATATTACGGCAACTCCATCTCATACGTGTGACGCACAACGAAGAGATGAGAGACATGCAGTTAATACCGACTTTGGCAAGGTGTTGCCATAACTCACTATGTTAGAACTTGAGTACAATAACATGTAGGACATGTTTGAAGATCACTAAGAATATGATTCAAGGGTGATTGGCTCACAATGCAAGTGGGAGTCTGTTGGTATGTATGCCCTGAGAGCCAATCATGGGATGATTGGTGGGATACATTAAGATTGATTTGATAAACATAAAAGGCAAGCTTATGATTCTTTCTAGTTTAGTCATATGAGATAATGATAGAAAAAATTGAATGTATAGAGAATGACAGTACTCAAATGACATATGCTTTCAGGTTGAGGACCTAAATGATGAGATCATACAGATGCTAAGAGTTTGTACATTCTTATTATGTCCCTAGTCGGATGTCATTGTGGAAGGTAGATAGACAACAATGACACACAAGACTAGCATGTGGTGTTGGTTGATGATAGAATCTCATTAGTCATGATATGGAGATATCAAACCAAACACATAGGTACTTGTTAGAGAACAAGTTTACCGGACAGACCCACCGTGAGTTTGACACATGGAACCATGACATGGTAGTCACAGCCAGTTCTCACAGTGATGGTGGTGTGTGTGATTCTTTGACCTCAAATCACTACACTCAACACATGTCATTGGGTACACTTTGACATCATCAAACATAATCCTGAAACAAGGGTTGTTATAAAGGTGATGATTGGGTGGCTTTGACACATGAGGCTTATGAGGGGTGAGTGATAGATATGGGATTTGTCCCTCCTGAGGAAATTTGATATCCATTGCCACATGATGAGTAGGATTGAGATAGGTGTGTGTGTTAATCAGTATATGATATTGATGTCATACATATCTCCTTCAATCTACTCTGAGATCAAGAAAGTGAATGAATGTTGACAGGATGACTGTTCCATGCCTTGAGTTCATTCGAGATATCATTGATAAAGGAATTATACATTCAATGTAACACCATTCACCGATTGTAGGATTGAAAGTTGTTCTCCAACTTTCTATTTCACTTGGGTAGCACTGATATGCGACTAGGCACCTCTCTTTGCTTGTGAAGTCATAAGTGTTATGGATTTTCACTGCCAACGTGAAATGGACCTACATGGTCACACACATAGGATTTAACCTGGAAGAGGAGTTTATCCACAAACGATGTTTACATTTATTACTAAAGGATTTTATTAGTTCAATTGAACACTCAATTAATTGATAGCTCAATATCATAGCGTTCAAGGTGCTGGACCGATTGATTAGAGTATCAGATTGATTAAAACTGCGATTGACTGATTTTCACAAGTTTGCTGCCCCAACCGATCGGCTCATGAGATGAATCGATCGGCTTAGGTTGGTGAACCGATCGACTCATGGGATGAACTGATTGACTCATGATAGGTTGAACTGACTGGTTCAAGTGTTGAACCGATCGGCTCAACTGGTCCAACCAAGATCGTTTGGAATGTCAGAAAACTATTTTGTAAATACAATTTGTTTCACTTGTACAAATTCGATTTGGATAAGGATTAATATTTGATTAATTGGAGAAAATTTTGAAAATCAATTTGAGTTGGATCAGGACCACGAATCGATCGACTCAGGCATGAACTGATCGGCTCAGGTTCCCCAACCGATCGGTTGAGGTTGAACCGATCGGCCCAACTCACCAACCGACCGTTTCAGGGTGTGAAACGATCGATTCAGGTAGCGCAAGTTGGTTGTTTTATGGAAAATCTCAAACCCTTTTACTCCTTCTTTAATCTCGCATTGCCCGGGATAGAGAACCCTGTCCCATGACCCTCCTATATATAGGGGTATTGGGGGCTTCTCATGAACAACAACTCAGAGATCAGTTGCTCTGCAAAGTTGTCGTTCTCTCTGGTTTTGGTAATCGAGAGAGTGCCCGAGCAAGTGCTACTCGATAAGGGAGGCATAGCAAGGGAAAGACAACTATAGAAAAGAAACTGGTTGTAGGAGAGTGTGTTGGTGACTAGTATGCCAACAGGAGGGTACAACTCCTTCCGATTCCTTGTGGGACAAGGAGATCGGAGTTCTAGGTGGTTCATGTGGACTACTTCAGAGGTGGGAGACTTCTGCCGCTCGGAGGATAGCTGTCAATCCCGACAGTCCCAGTGAGACCAGGAGATGCACATACACCGTCCAAGACTGGAGGTGAAGACCGCGTAAGCCGTGAGGTAAAGTGGCCGAGAAAGCCTCGGGACAAGGTATGCCTCTACAAACCATCCTTCCTATTGTATAGACGTAGACATGATTCCTTTATTCTGGGTTTGGGAGAAGAAATTTTTTATTTCCGCTGCCTTCTCTATCTCCCCTAAAAACCTAACACAACTCTCCTTCCAAAACCGCTTGATCTTGAGAATCAAGTAGGTATATATCGTATATGTATTTAAATCATCTCACAACACCTAAATTGTAGTGATGGAGTGTGATTCAATAATTAAGTCTTTAAGTTCTTTATCATCTGCAATCTCCATAGCAAACCAAATGCATGCAAGATATGCTTCAGTAGAACAACCTATTTTATGTTTCCTTTCATATCCTCCCAGTTTGGGTCTATTACAATCTTACTTCTTATTTTAACAAATTACTTATTCCCTTATTTAACCATAATTATGTATATAAAATAAACCAATATAACAAATATAGGCATACAAGATCAAATAACCTAATTAATATAATGGTGTAACCATGCTATGTATCTAGAATTTTTTTATTATCATCAGGTCTAGTATCCATTCTTTTCTTATTAACTAATTTACAATGTAATGTAAGGTCTAAGACTTCTTTTAGACACACTAATTTATGTTTATGCTAATATAATGATTTTTAGTTTGTTGAGTCATCATGATAGGCATTAGGATTGTCTATACAACTGTAAGTATTATATAAATTACTATAGCCACTACTATCTTCCAAGTCTTCAAAAAAGTATAATTACATGAAGTGAAAATATATGAATTCAGACCCTATTAACCTGCAGACTAATTTTTCATATCAACCTCTAGAACATCGCTTTATCTTTCTCAGGACAAGGTGGGTGAAATATGGTTGGGACCAAGTGTTCTAATCTCCTTTGTTTTTACTTGATATTAGACCAAGAGGTAAGAGGCTTGAGGACAGCTACTCCTCCTCACATATCCACTTTGGTATTCGACAATAAGAATGGCATGCTACTCCTTTAGCCTAGACATAAGTTATCATTGTGGTGGTTTTAATGCAATACATTGCAAAGCTATAGCAGTTTATAAGGAGTTTCAAGACTACTATGAATTCAGTCAGGAGGTGATTAGGTGGTAGTATGGAGATTTATGAGGATCATAAGTTCTTCACGAAACACATATATTTGCAGTTATGTTTTCAAATGGATTATGTAAGGAAGGGGAATAAGGAAAGGGAAGGAAAGAAATGGAGAAGAAGGACTTGTTGCAAATGAGGTAGTGAAGTGTGGAGAAAATTGATCTCTTTTGGTGGACGCCAAATTGATTATCAGCCTCTACAGACATATGTGTAGGCACCCTCACTCTATCGATCTCTTTGTGTAATGGTGGTCGATAGGTGCTAGAGGAGTAATTGACTAGGGTTTTCAGTGGTGCATGATAGATGAGAGAAAAGAAGGCTGAAGAAATAGGGGAGGAAGTAGGAAACATTCTTACATTACAACATTGCCTGTTTACCTAGTGAGGGTTATGGATCATGGTTGTGTAGGAAATAAAGGGATAGGGTTTAGTAGAGATAGCGAGAAGAATTGTATATATTTTCAATGCAAAAATGTGTATTAAAATGTAGTTTCTTAACTTATTAATTGAATGGTCAAAGGAGATCTCAATGACATATAAAAAATATCGATAAGCTAATTATGATGTTTTGGTTCTAAATTCATTATCAATTTCTCCTTTGAAAACGTGTGGTATTCTATTTCCATATTTGTTTCTTTTAATGCATTTATGCTATTTAATCAATTTGAAACATTCTTTTGTATTTTATATATTTTCTTTCATCGCTATACCTAGGATGAATCAAGAGTGTCAAATTAGGGTGAAATCTACTAACTGGGTGAATGTATATCATTAACACCCATTTGAAGGCTTAATAATTAATTAGGCATTAACATTATACATAAGGTTGTTTGTTGACACGTCATATTTTCTTTACTCCAATTACTATTGTATGATCTAATTTAAGGAAAAAACATGTTAATGTAACATTATCATAAATGGCCTGGGGAGGTGGATGGTTGAGGTAGATATCAAGATTCGAGTATGTTACAACACTCTGCCCTTAAAACCAGATTTCATCACAGAAATCTACACATACATCACCTAATATGCCTTTTATATTTTACATATACATGTTCTCTCTCTCTCTCTTTCTCTCTCTCTCTATATATATATATGTATATATATATATACATACATACATACATATATATACATATATATGACTTAGTTTGGAGAGTAATTATATTTATGTGGAATTAATTGAAGACTTCTTCCATCTTTACCTATTGCATTTATTTTTACATTGTGATGATTTTTAAGATTCATTGACCTACTAAATTTTTAAGATAAATGACTCCACCCCTTCAAAAGAATTATCTACTAGCCAACGTCATGGTATAAAGGGGTAAAAAGAGGTATATCAAATAAGACATATATATGGTTTCCAAATCATTTATCTACTCATTCATCTAGGATTTTGGGTCCACACAGCTGGTCTGGTACTTCATCTCCAAATATTTTTCCAAGGTCATCACCTTCAAGTTGTGAGTTGGTTCAACAAAACATCAATGAAATCCACTTTTTTACATATAGCATGATAATAATCAAATAAGTTAATGTGAAAACCTAGAGATGAAAAGCTAAATTTGGCATCAAAATCATTATGTGAACCAAGTCATCAAAGTCTTCATAACAACAACTCTTTGTGTACACTCCACCCATATAATTCTCTTAAATTATCCTAACATCATATTACTTGGGTACTAATCTTATGCAATATCATATAGAAAATTACTTGGTATATGATGTGAATTCAGGTGTGGATTACCTTCATGTTTTTCATTAACAACTTAGGAACTTCAAGATTCATAGTACGGGCTTGTCCTATGTGCCTCTCAACCATGCATCATCACACCTATTAATTACAACTAATTCTATTGCAGGTATTGCAGTTGTCTCATGGATGATTGAGTTGGGAAGCATCTATCTGAGAATGAAAACACAATGGCCCAATATGACATGGCATTTTGCAATGGTATAAAGTCTCTTGTTTGTCACTTCTTTGAGGAGAAAAATACTCAAGGGTTCACCTACTTGGGGGATGATGTTGATGACACCCATTACACCTTGTGCACCTCTACTCATCACTTGGATTGTTCCTCTTCTTATTGATATTACTTTGGGATAAAGCTTGAAAACTAATATATGACTCCATCATAAGAGACTTACACACCATTTGTTTGAACTTGAGGCAATGTTGTGGTACTAGGGAACACCTAACATTGTAGTTTAAACGCTACAGAAATGGTGTGGCTCGATAGGACTCTTCAAGGACATTGGTGTATCCCTCCAAAAAAGGAACTCTTAAGCATAGATAGGGGCACTCAACAATGGGTGTTTTAGACTATAGAACCCAACTTCTTTCTTCCTCAAGGCGATAAGATAGACAAACTTTTTTCAGAATAGTATGAGGATTTGTTCCCACATCATGGTGTATGACTCACATGTACGAGAAACTATATTCTACTAGACACGAGCGGGACCATCCAGCACATATGAGGAAATCATACATTCTGGTGAGGAGGATGTCATACACTCAAAAGTACATTATAAAGCCTGATGTCAGTTGTCTACTTGGTCAACCATTTTGGTCTCACTCCCACCATTAATGTAGTATGGTTACATCATAACAAATTCCATCAAGGCATATTCTTTGGATTTATCAATATCGTTGATTGTGTTGATCGTCCACACATGATATTAGTGAGAACCTGACAAAGAAAAGTCAACTCTATTTAGAGGTAAGATCAAATGGTGGTGGGAGTGCATTTCTTGGAGTCATTGTAGTGAGTGATTGGGCCCTAAAAGTAACTTGTGATTTAGAGGTTGCATATGGATGATCAAAGGTGAAATTCCATACCTCTAGTTTCTTAGGGTAGATTAGACAAAAGGGGATGAACCTCATCATACATATTTTGTCTCCTAGAAAAGAATGGATAGATATGAGAAACCTAAAAGAAAATTTTATGAGGTAGCTAGTTTGCTAACTGCAACATTCTGATTCCATAGTGTATGGAGTACATCCTAGTGATGATACCACTCTTTATTTTTATTTTGAATACAAATTATACAACACCGAAAAAGATATTTAATAAAAATAATAATGGCGTGCATAGAATTACCCACAAATAATATGGAATATAAAGAATACAAAGTATTTGCAACGGAAAATAAATAAATTTATACAACTATAACATAGTGTTCAACATAATGGTCCATGATGGACACATGGAAGTCTAAATGAATTTATAAAAACTAGATAGGGTTGAGGAAGATAATCACCTATGCATATTAGGTTCTTCTTTGACTCATGAACAAGCTTCTATAAATCTTGATTCCCTAAGTCTTGGTCCTCAATGTTTGCATCCATGGGTTGCTTAGGCTATGTGTGGGGAAAAACATCCAGAAAAGAACAAACAAAAGAGCATGTGTTGGAATTACTAATTATATGCATTAATAGAAGGTTGTGCATATAATAAATATTTTAATAACAAAATAGGGTGCTTCTAGAAAATGGGGCAATAGAAAATATTGGGGAAACTGAAGAGACTGATAATCACACCAAAAATGAGTCATTCATATCACATGAACAATTAAATAAAGATCATTTTCCATATAAAAAATCCCACAAATATAATCAGATAGTGAAATAAATTTTGTTTTTCACAAAGACTAGTATAATCTTAAAAGCAGGGTTGGATCCCATATAATCAAAACCAAAGGAAGGAGGACTAAATCATCAGTTCTAAATAAATATAGAATGTATGGATGACTAAAACCTTAGTTCCTAAATAAATAATGAGTGGTAGAGGGAAGGTCGTAATTGAACAAATCAAACAAGTCTAAATTGACGAGCACAAAACCCCAGTGCCAAGGCAATATGACTAAACCCTCAATGCTTATAACGATATGGTGTAACTACCGTAGATATGAAAATGCAAAATCACATATGCCTAATATAGTAAGAATTATCATAAACCCTATATATGACAATTGGGGTCAAGGGACACATATACATGAGAATTAGGATTCAATAATCATCAATGATGAAATCTGTGTTTGTTGAGATTTCATGAAGGGTTACAAGAGATCCAAAAAGAGGATCTGTAAAGACCAAGTCTCTACTAAAATACCATGGCAGTTAATAACATCAATGTGTGGCAGCGGAAGAAATAAAACTTGACTTTATTCAATATGTATAAAGAGTACATTACAAAATTTCCATAAAGGAAGTACAAATTTATACAAAACATACGATATAGGTAGAGGAAGACTTAGGCTAAGCCAATATTGTCTCCAAACAAATCAACTTAATATATAAAAGGCAACTATGACCATGCAAGTTATATGTTATTTTTCTTTTTGTCCTATCCTTAGCCTTAGGTTCACCAAGCTTCCATGCACACTCTGACCCTAATCTGGGTGGTTGGGATCACCTAGCAAGAGAAAGATAAAAAGTATGTGTCAAACAAAAGGAATATGTCAAGTAATAGACAACAATATTGCAGAATAAAAGATTCTCTATACTACAAGATTTTAAGAGAATGAGACAAATATTTGAATAAGAAAAAGAGAACTGCCATAATCAATCACCACAATAATAATCACATAGCATGAATATATTAAGACACAAAGTCATCTCAATGTAGGGTGAGGCACCTACCAGACCTCACCAAGTGGCAGGGGGACTAAAACCCCAGTGCCTATATAAAGTGGCAGCGGGACTAAAAACCCAGTGCCTAATATTAAATGGCAGGGGGACTAAAACCCCAGTGCCCGGCAGGAGGACTAAAACCTCAGTGCCCTGTGGGTGGTTTGTACACATGTACACTACATTGTCATTTGGCCTAAAATACATCATGCTTAATAGTCACTTGGAAGTAGTGAGAAGTATAACAAGATTTGCAACATAGCATTGGGAGTAAAACACAAGAATCAATCTCAATAAATAGGCCATCATAGGCAACAACAATATCCAAGAATTCCAAGTAAATGAGCCAACATATGTAGTAGAAAGATTCACATGATTCAAATGAATGAGTCACAATGGCATAGAAGCATTAAATAAGTAAAGATCCAAATAAAGTCATGTAGAAGGATAACAAGGCTAGCACATAATGAAGGTAGGGATGGATAAAAGCCCAACATAAGGATAGGTGTGATTTGCACATATACATTCCACATTCATCTTTCATTGGTAAATAAGTTTCACCTGCACCAATAGATTTCACATACATAAATATGATTCACATACAAATAAGGTCCACATACATAGGAGTCACATACCTTGTTTTCATTCATTAACACAAACTTTACCAAGTTGATTGTATCACCATTCCATTTTCCCCTACTTGCAAACAATATCATGTATTAGGATGTGTTAAGCATAAAGATATAAAGAAAAACCCATTTTAAACCTTTTTAGGAAAACCTTCGATTTGAAACCCAAAACTTAGACCAAGACATTACTTAGACTTTAGTGATTAGAAAAACATATTTTATTTTACAAATTGGACTTAAAATGAATTACTTATGCATTTTAGAACATTTAAATCATCAAAAGAGTATCTTAGGGAAAATTCGAAAAACAATTTGGAATCAGTCTTCAAACACCATAAAATTGGATTCTACTCGAAAAATCCTTTCCAACGACTATTTATTTGCATTTTTCCGATAACCGAGCCATTTTCTATGAATTAAACAAAACTGACCAATCGGGTTTTAAATAATTGCTAAATGGGTCGAAAAGCAAAGTTTCAGATGATGAAACTACCCCTGGCGAGAGAATAAGGAAAGGAGGGTGTGCGGGGGCAAAGTGGTAAAAAGCACCCGAGCTTCTTCAAGCTATCCATGGTGTCGTGGGTGTAGCTAGGTATTTTGGGCGTTTTTGCGATTCACCACCAAACCAGACGCACAAGTACTCGAAATGTAGGGAATCGAAGGACGAACTCACCAGACCAATCTATTTTGATGCACGAGCCACCTAGCACTGGTGAAAGGCACCACAAGTATAGTTGTAAAATCTCCACATCACCGGCTACACACACATTCTCGGACAAAATTGAGGGGTTTGGTAGGTTGCTAGGGGGCCGACGCAACTATGTAGGGGATTACTTATAGGTGGGGTTTGGAGTAGATGCGAAATGGAGGTGGAGGTGAGAGGCCTTGGCCGGCGCCACTTGGCATCTTGTCTATGCCACACCTCACAATACGAGTGATGGATCAAATGAAATGGGAGGAGGAGATGAATCGAATGGAGAAGAAATCTCACAAAACGATCAAGTATCTGAGGAGATCGAAGTGGAGAAGGCGCGACCTACTGTACACATAATTGACGGAGCTTGAAGACGAGTTCTAGGCCATTGGATTGTGGTCAGGCTTAACGAGAGCCACTTGATCTGAGTCCACAATGGACCTGCACGGCCAAAGCACGCGTGACATGCATTTAAGCCAAACTTTGGCTTAAATGATGTGCATAGTTGATGTATTGATTGATTTTATATCACACTTTATTAAAAACTTGTATAATGCATTTGGGAGGTCAAAAAAACTCCAAATGGCTTCAAATTTTAACCCTAGGTTGCTAATGATGTCTAGTTTCATGCTATATAATTATATTTTTGTTTACCCCAACCTTTGGTCTCCAAAAAATAGGTTTCTTATTAAAGCATATATTAACATGACTTTTGGGCAAATAAATACATATAGCTTTTATATGCAACCCTTGGTTTCCAAAACCGAGACATGGAGTCCAACAGTCCTACATTAACTTATTACATACATTTTCAAGCTTAATTAGCCCATAATAAGGGTGAGGTATGAAGGTGGGTTATTATTCACCATTTTAATTTACACTATATTAAAAGCGTATAAAATAGTTTTGAGGGGTCAAATGAACTCCAAAAGCCACCAAATTTGAACCATTTGCTCACATTAAAGTCTAGAACAATGACATTCAATTACTTTCTCGTTTTATGCATAATATGGCCCTTAATAAATATATTGCTCATTAAAGTGTATATTAATATATTAAAATGAATGAGTTATATGAAAAGACTTCTTTTAATGAATTATATGAGTGAAATTCGAGATATTCATCCATTATAAACTTTAAGAGTAGAAACTCAACATAATATTATATTTATATATATTATTATCATTTTTGAGGATAGAGAAGGAAATTAGGTTAATTACACCCATAATTAATTACATTACATATTTTTGCTCATATCTTATCCAAAAAGATATAAGAGCTCCAAATAAACATTATCCACTTATTCTCTCTCATGAAACTCCAATTTTCATTATTAGTCCTTAATTATTACCTTCAGTGGGTTATTTGTGCAAACACCCCTTTATTATCATAAATGTGGGAAAATATGGAATTTCACCATCATTAATGCTCAAAGTGCACATAGAGTCCAAAAATGATCCAAAAGGATGGGAAATTTATGAAAAAGGTCCAAATGGACTAGAAGGCAAAGCAAAGCTCAAAAGTGGGTAAATTGTAGGAAAGACCCTGGATTCCAATATGTTACATGATCAATAATCAAATATGGCTCATTTATAACTATCATGATTCAATCATTATATCCCCAAATAAAGTTGGGAAGATGCACATACCTAGTCTTCAAAAATATCATATCTCAAGGAGGACTCCAAATTCGTCATATTCAAACTATAATTGTTCATATAAAGATTAGTCCACCACACTATTTTTTATTAAGACTTTCTTTGTATATATTTCTTTGAATAATAATTCCTAAACCTCTAACTTGTGGGCATGGTATATTTAATTATGACATGCTTTCTACACTTAGTGATGTAACAATGATAGGTTGGTGAGCCCAAATGAATGAAAAATTCTTTAGATGTGGCCAAAACACTTGATGTCATTAGGTAATTGAGTTTCTATAACTATATGGAAATGTTCACATTATGTGTTGTCCATTTGGATCAATCAACTCATGTATACTTATTGAAATATCTTTATTATTTGTTTCTAATATTTCAATTCCATAAATAGTGTAATATAATTGTAAAGAACTATTCCCATTGTTAGCTACCTCAAATATCACATTACTACAAAACTACTACTAATGAACTGATATATATATATATATATATATATATATAGAGAGAGAGAGAGAGAGAGAAAGAGAGATATACAACTAGAATATAGGTTTTATGCCCACTCTAAACTATCAAGTCAACTATTGTAATTTTGTTGAAAAATGAAGTTGCCCATACTTATATTGGTAAATTATAGCTTCGTTTACAAGAATCTCTTTACATATTATATTTAATAAGACATTGGACCTATATTTATATGTGATTTAATTTTCATTGTATAGATAAAGTAAATGGATTACTTTTGAAATTGTTAACATGATTATAACTTAAATAAATGATGTTTTCCCTTAATTAACTATTATTATATATGTAACATATATCGATGTAGCACCTGTAGGCATACATGATCAAATAACCTAAGTGAATGGTGTAACCATGTTTTATATCTAGAAACTCTTTATCATCATCATCTTTGATATTCATCAATTCCTTGTTAACCAATTTACAATATAATGTAAACACAAAGACTTCTTTTAGATGCACTAATTTATGTATATACTATCATGAAAATGTTTAGTATGTACATCAAGATATCCTCTAGCTTTTCTATAAAACTTCTAGTATTATATAAATTAGTATAGACACTAGAATCATTTGCAACTCTTCTAAAAAAATATAATTACATGAATTGAAACTTTATGAATTTCAGACCCTACTGACCCACAAATCAAATTCTTCTTCCCAATCTCTAGTTGTTCCATTTCTCTTTCATAGAATAAGGTGGAGCATGTTTCTTGGGACCTTGTGTTCTAGTCACCTTTGATTCAATTGGATATTAGACTAGAGGAAACATGCTCTAGTATAGGCACTCATCCCATGCATGGACCCACTTCGGTATTCAACAACAAGCATGGTGGGATACTCATTCAACTTAGAAGGAAGTGACCATGGTGGTGGATTTAATGCAATACAATGTAAGGATAGAGTGGTTTGGGAGGAGTTTTAAATATACTAATAATTCATATAGGAGGTGATGACGCGACACAAATGGAGCTTGATAAGGGTCATAAGTTCTTCAACAACCACTAACAGTTCCAATTTTAGTTTTCAGATGAATTCAGTAAGGAAGGGGAATAAGAACAAAAAAGGAATGGATAAAAAGACTTGCTACTAATGAAGTAGGAAAGGGTGTTGAATATCCATTTCATATGGTGGACATCTGAGTGATTATTAACCTTTGCAAGTGGTTGTGGAAACACCCTCTCTGAGTAGCTCCCTTTCTATCACGATAACTTGTAGGCTCTAGAGGAGGAAGAGGATAGGGTTCTGGGTGGCACAAGATTGATGAGAAAAGAGAAATGAGGTAGAAATAGGGGAGCAAATAGTAGGTTAAGAAGAGAAAAGGGTGAAATGTTGAAGTGTAACATTGTTTGTTGTCAACCCTATGAGGATTATGAATCACACACATGATGGATGTTAAAGGGGGAGACTTAAGTGAAACTTAGTATAAGAAATGTAAATATTTACAATGTGTTAATATTTATCAAAGAATAGTTGTTCAACCAATTAATTCAATGGTAAAGGAAGGTCTAATTCGAAGCAAAATTGTAAGATAAGCTATTTGATGCTCTGAATCCTAGTTTATTGTTAATTTATTATTTTTAAAATTTGATGTTTATTCATTTATTTGTTTCATTAATTCATTTATGCTCCCATTAGTAATTTTTACAATCTATTTGTTTGTTATACATTTTCTTTAATCACTACACTTTGTAAGAACCCCGAATGCCAAATTAAGTTAAAAGCTACTTGGTGAATGTATATTAGTAACTCCCTATGTTACACCTCGATCTCACAATTACCACTAATCATGAGATTAAGGCATAAATTGAGGATTTAACGTAATACAAAGATCATCCTTAACTTTTTCTTCTCTTTCAAAACTCTTTGTTTTCTCGCATTGAACCACATAAACCAACTTTACAAGGGAATCTAAACATTGATTTCTCTAATATGATTTGAATAGTAAACATGCATGTATGAACATTCATTATGTTCCTCATACTTTTAATCACATAAGACTTGTTGATTCACACATATTGTTAAAAGAGGACTAATGTTATACATCATCATTTACAACTCTCTTATATTTCTTTACAAGGACCTAGAGTGACAAGAACTGACTGAACTTAACTATACTCAGACTTAACTCTTGTGGCTGATCTACTCTGATGCAATGACCTTCTTCAAATCTATGTGATATCCCTAAAAATTATGACTAGAGGAGTGAGCCTACTCACTCAGTGAATGAGTACTTCAAGGAAACAGTCTAAAGCACTAATATAATTACATATATACTTTTGAGAAACTGATATCAATTATAACGGCAGTAAGCTTTAAAGAAATTGATCATTAACAAATCATAAATATGGCAAAATACTCTAAATATCTATAACAATGAATAAATATATGAAATGCTTGATTGATCATAAAGAGAACTAATAAATCGGAAACATACAAAGAATAATTAATTAACTGTACACACTTTTTTGACCTCTCATTCATTTTATTATGCCCTGACATATGCAGTGTACTCTACATATGAAGACTCGTAACGAACTACGATCTCACTGTACAAGACTTAGCTTAAAACTCGGGAAACTAAGCCTAGAAATGAATCTGGGTCTGCTTGACTCGAATTGTCACGTCTGACTAAGGCGTCTAAACAACTAGCCTTTAACTGGACCTCTCTCTCTAAGCTGTGTACATAGGCTGAGGGTCTGAGATGCTCTGTGGGCCAAATCTTGGTATGCTCTCTGGGTACCTCTGGGTTACCACTGGGATCTCTGATTCATGTTGGGTAACCTATCTTCTCTTAGGAGACTTCCTCAAGGGCTTCATCTCCCCACACGCTCTGTGGGTGCGATCTGATCCCCGTACAATAGCCGTTGCCAGGGTGGATCATTTCCTCCCAACAGTGCAGGCATTCGTAGGGAATCTACAAGGTTCAGGGCTCTTATGTCTATTATTTTATTATTCTTGGAAAGCTCTTACTATATTGTATATTTCTCCTTACTTATACTTGACTCTGGTATCTCTATGGTACTGTGTCTATTTATTTGAAGTTTATAACACAACATGTATGCCATTCTAAACTTGGCAGAGCAATATACTCAAAACACTATAATATATTGAGAAATCAACATTTTCTATCTGCAGGCAGACTAAAATTCTTAAATAATAGAATACATGTTCACTTGATAATTTATACACTAGAATCATGAAATTTAACTTCTTAATACACTGATAAGAGTTAATTACTTGGCATACGAGTAATCGTCATTTGCACCCATAAATTATTTGCACTTTCTTGGAAAACGTGCACATCGACCCAAATCCTGGGTTGTGCATCTCATACTGAGAACATGGTAATCAAAATGCTTAATTCATTGAACACCCTATCCTTAGGGTTTCATTTACCTCATTAACTTATCACAATACTCTCATAAGGATTTGAATATGTGATAAACATCCACTAAATAAAGATTGCTTTAAACAAGTCATATACAATCAACATATGTATGAAATCCTAGAATTGAGCTAAATTAGGGTTTTCCATGCCACTCATTTAGATATTATGAATGAAGAATAACATTGCATAATAGAGTCTATGATGCCAAGAAAAACACTTCAAAAGGATTTCACCATATTTATTCACAAATTTCCAACTTTCCACTTACATAGGGCTTCACCCTCTTTACAAAGATATCAAGCAAACACTATTCACATACCATGAAATACAAAATAGTATCTGACATATATGTACTATGCATTTAGATAAACAATCATTCATAACCAAGGGGATCCAAATAAACAAATTTCTCTATTTAATTATACAACAATTTCATTCGCAGACAAATTCCCTATATTTCAGTTTACTCTTATAACCTTTGAGAATACTTAGGGAATTCTCATTAGGATGTATTGTATACATTTCTAATACGAATTTATCATCTGAACTTCAAACAAATAGAGGAAGAATCCATTTCATATCATTTTGCAACAACTAAGATCAAACATACAACTCAGGGTTTGTAGTCGCATACTAAGCAATTAAAGATTATGGATGATTTAACCAATTTTTATACAATACATAGTTTAAAGGAAGTTGCCACTTACCCTAAGGTGTGAAAACACCTTAAAAACTCATCTCATCCCTGAAAATCTCAATCTCATATCAAATCCCTAGCAATTCACCTGAGTCTTCTTCCTTTCAACTCGGAAACCCTAAAAATGAGGGATTATGAAGAAAGAGTGAGAAAAGGGGAAGTTTTGATACCATTTTGGATCAAATCAGAGGAGGGACATAATTTTGACATGTGAGAGAAGATTAACCATGAAACTATATCCAAAGAAGCTAAACTTACATGATTTCATCATTCCTCAGACCGTAAAACCCTAGGTCAGCATCTCCATCAATTTCTCCTCTCAAACCCCAACTCTCTCTCTCTCTAGTATTTCGTTTCTCTGGATTGAATCATGAACTATGAGAGCTCCTTGTGTGTTAGGTTGACCATATAGAGCAATTGAGCTACTTGGGTTAATTGCACATTGACCCCTCACTAAACTTTTTCATATTTCAATAGATTTTTCTTTCATAAAAAGGTTTTTGTGAATTTGTGTATTTTAGAGATCAAACCTTCTCCACAAATTATGCGAATTTATCATGTTATGTTTAATTGAGTTACAAATCTTTAGTTAAAATTTAAGATCATTCTAAGCTTTCATTAAATAACTAAAAATCGAATATTTCATTTCTATCTATAATTCTATAGAAATGACAGTTACTTTAATTTGTCTATTGATAAGGTCTAAACACATCCAAAAATTATGAAAAAAATTTCATGTTGTTTATTATTGAGTTTTAGATCTCCAATTAAAATTTTAAATCATTTGGAGTTACTAATAAATAACTAAAAATAAAACACTACACTATTGAAAAGCACTCTATCAACATTTTGGTCGAAGTATAGTTCTACTGAGAACCACATTCAAAGAACACTCAAATATTCTATACTTTTTCTCTAATATGCATGATTGAGTTATTAATATCATATACAAAATCCAATTAAATAAAAAATTTCAAAAAAAATGAAAATTCATTTACCACACTGCTATCCTGATCAAATTCCATTCTCATGTACCATCAAAACCCTAATTTCAGCCAACTAGGGTTTACATTTCTCAAACCCTAATTTCTCAAACAATAGAACACTTAACGTTCTTATTAGGTTTAAAACATCATAATTGAATTATCATCATTAATTAGATTTAAGCAATGATCAATCCAATTAAGTATATAATCATCCAGGTAAACCCTAGTTTTCAAATTAAGCTCAGATGAGGTCATAACAATTTCCCCCCCCCTTAAAAAGGTTTCGTCCCCAAAACATAAATATGCAAGTAAAGTACATTCAAGGTTTATTTTAAGCTTCTAAAATCTTACATGTCATTATATTCTAGTATTTCATACTTGAATGCAGTTTTCAACATTAAGTCCTTTATTCCTTTACCAAATCACAACATGTTTGAAGTAGTTCTCAATGATAACAAACAAATTCTCTATGCCACAATCAATCATAGGATAGAGAGAGAAACAAACATTTCAATATTTTCTTATACTCTTGAGGTGTTGCCTCAACATTGATAATATGATCCAACCATCTCAATTCATACAACTCCATATGTACTATTGTTATGTATTACGTTTAAGTCAAACAAGAGTGTTCACCATGTTGTTTTGAGTTTTACTATTGTGCTACTCAAATAGCAAAATAATCTTGAGTTGAAAGACTAGATTGAACAACAATTGTACATTACTACTCACGACATCCCCATTGGATCATGGATGCATAAGGTGAAGCATTACCATCACATTCCATACTATTTTCAAGTATGAACCCACACATAACTCAAGGTGTAACTATCGGGTTATAGCATACTAGGGTTTCAGCAACAGTAATAGAGTACTCCATAATTGTATTAGTCATTCAAGGACTATTCATACCCAATTATTGTCACTTAGTTATATTAAAGCTAGGTATAACAAGCTACACCTCATTAGGGTTACATATCAATACAATATGGTTATCATCCCTTCTATTCATATGAGTGAATATGTAAGAATACCTTATTCAGGGTAACCCTCCATTTGTTCCATCATCATTCAACCCATATCACCATACCACAATTGTACAAAACTAAAATGGATTATTGGTATGAATGAGTTAAACTATCAGACACCTTTAATTAACATATTGCTTGCACATGTACACTAAAATCATACGTCGAACCAATTTACATCCCTTATTATACCTTCAACAAATTATACTTATAAAAACAAATTCACATATTACTAAAAGCCATTGTTTTATCTTATCTCTCTCCTCATTCATTACTACTTAATTTTTGCTAGTTATCCTTCTCATTTTAATCATGTAGATTAAACATCCCTAAAATTGAAACATACAAGGTATGAATAGATTGTTCATCATTCTTGCTATGACTACAAGAATTTATTTCATATCACACTTCACTCATATTGTATTTCTACTTTTGATCAAAACACACCTCTTATATTTCAAATCTATTTCATATCCTTTGCTCTAAATCATTTCCATATTGTTTATCTACCTTTCAGATTAGCTAGGATTACTATAAGTGCTAGTTTACTTCTCATAGTGCAAATCTCATGATCTTGTTTTATAGAGATGCTAGTATTCAAGGTCATATCACTAGTGAAAACCCTTGAACTACTACAACTCTAAACATTCTAGGGTTTGGCCTTTATCAGTAGCATGCTGTTATTGTGGTGTGACTTTGCTCCCTTAATTTGAAATTCAAACTTTGGATCTCAAAAGTTTTTACTAAAGTCATCCTTATTTTATCAATTGAATTTCCTTCATCTTAATTGGCTATTCAGATAGATCACATTCTCAATTTACCCTTTTAGGGTTTCATCATCATATTGTGTGTCATTATTACATTCACTAGATGCCTCTACCATGTCAGTTATGCATCAGATATGAGTCATTTTCTTATCACTTCATTCCCACATTTTTCTCATTAAGTAATATATTGAAGATAAGACGGTTCTGAGACTTAGAATTCTTATCTTCAAACATCCCATTAATACATTTATCATATGTAGGTTTAATTAGTTATCAACAAGGATACTTGACTAGCTAGCACTTGATTGAATCTCCTAACCTCTTTCTTTTATAATCTATATTACTCCACCATGTTTCAAACCCTTCCTTACTTTCAATAATCCTCTTACCATATACTACACTTCCACCTGTTATCTTTAACTTCTACTTTTCTATTATGATCATGTTTCTTATTCATGTGTATGATGATGTATACCATGTTGCACATATTTCTTTTTATCCTTCTACTAACGTGAAGTTGAAATTCTAAATCAATAATCTCTCTACTAGTTTCAACTCATGTTTAATACATTACATATCCTTCATTTTAAATCAAACAGCTCATGCATGGTTGAAACATAGTTTCTCTTATACCAAGTTTTTGCTTCCTGAGTATAGTCTACCTTTGTATAACTTATTCATTTTGTTAAGATACACTTTTGTACTTTTTTTAGAAACTAGTTTGTTGTTCTATAGAGACTTGGAATCCAAAGGTAGTAAGGATGCATGTATTAAACTTATTAATAATGGTATACATTCCATATTTTCAATTATATCATAACCCTCATTCCTTAATCAAGCTCATCATTTCCAACATTTATCTTTGTTTTAACTTAGTTTCCTATCCTAGTCTTATGATTTAAATATTTATCTAATTCATATCAATTAGATGTTTCGCTCTTCGCTTGAGAGCTAGGGCTGATGACGATGATGGCGATGGAGATTGGGGGTGGGCGCCCCCCCCAGGTGGAAGGCAGCTAGTTCGCTCCAGAGACGGATGTCACAGTGCCAGGCGCATGGGTCTGTGCGGTGGCTGGTCCCCTTCCGACGATCAGGAGCTCAACCCAGGCGGATCCGAAGACCCCCTTTAGGCGTGAGGGCGACTCACGAACCTGGACGAAGATGATGGACGTGATATTGGAGGAAATGGAGGACTAGCATAGGCACTCCACCATTGTGCAGATCCTTGGGAAGAAGAGTAACCCATCTCAGCTCTGGGGTTGGATGATCAGGTCGTGGCGACCGAAGGAGGAGTTAGAGCTTTTCACCTTGGACGGAGGGCTTTATCTAGCTCGCTTCTCCAACGCAGCCGATCTTAACAAGGCTATGCTCAGAGGCCCCTGGTTCTTTGATTACCAGCTGGTGCTGGTGCAGAAGTGGACCAGGGAGGCGGATACTAGGTGGGCGTTGTTCACCTTGGCCCCGGTTTGGATGTCTCTGCATGAAGTCGGCTTGCACTGGACACCCCGGGAGATTGTAGTGATTTTTGCATGCTATCGGTGAGCCGAGGGCGATTGTGCGAAAAGCAAATGACACCACGATGGGCTGTGCTAGATTCTACGTGGACATCTCCGTTGTCGTGGAACCACCAAAGGAGGTGATGGTGGAGCTGCCTAACGGTGAGGAATGGGAGGCGAAGGTGAGATACGAAGCCCTCCCGGATCGTTGCTCTACCTGCTGTGTCTTCGGGCATGAAACAGGGCAATGCCCGGGTGAGCGTCAAGCCACAAAACCTTCACCACCTATTGTTCCAGAGGCTCCCAGAGGTAGACCAAGAAGAACAAAGTCGAAGGCACCTACGACTCAAGGAAGGATACCAAATGCAGGCGGTGAACAGACAGATACACTGCTGGTGGCAGCTCTAGAAGCGACTGAAGGCGGGGTGGCTACATAGCCTGCGGCTGGTCACGAAGCACCTGTTTGCGGAGCGGCACCACAACCGGCGGATGCGGTACATGTGCTCGACTCAAGGCCTGAACCAGCTACTATGGCGGTGGAGGACAGAGATGTTGGCTCAACAACAAGGTTGGCCCAGGGCATCCAGTCGCCAACCTGTTAGCTGAAGCAGGAGGACCGAGAGGCTTAGGGGGAGTAAGCTCGGATAATAAGTTTGTTGCCCTTGAGAACCAAGTAGTGGAAGGTGAGGTGGTCGACACCACAGTGAGGAGTAGGAGCCCAAGGGCAACCCACAACACGAACAAGAAAAAGAAAACCAGGAGTGACTCCAGTGAGGGGAGTAGCTCCAAACAAGACTAATCATGTCTGTCCTCGCATGGAATGTGCGAGGGGAATCCTTAGCCGAAAAACAAAGGAGGCTACGAAAGGTGGTGACTAGCCAACATGTTACCATGTTGTTCTGTTTCGAGATGAGGATAAGGCGAGCAGTCTCAGAACGTATTAGCACCTTGTTCCCAGATGGATGGGAGTCCCTTTCTAACCTGGAGCTAAGGGATGGTGCTCGTATTGCAGTGGGGTGGAATCCAAATGTGTGGGATGTGGAGCCGATCTGTGTGACTGACCAAGCGATCACGTCAACTGCTGCAACCACGGAGGCATGGCGTTCATTGCGATGGTCATATACGATGACAATCTGGAAAGCAAAAGAAAGAGGTTCTGGGAGAATGTCAGAGCTACAACTCAAGACGAGGTCCCATGGCTCGTGCGGGGGGACTTCAACAATATCCGAAGATCACATGAGAAACATTGTGGCCTGCCGGTGCATGACCGAGTGCTGGAGGCATTTAACAGCGCTATGGATGATGTTGGCCTGGTTGAGCTCCCGTCTGTGAGAGGGGGTACTTCTTGGTCGAATAAGCAGGAGGGCCATAGGCAGATAGCTAGCATCTTGGACAGAGGACTCGACTCATCAATGAAGCATGGATGAAGGTGTGGCCAAAAGCTTTTATCAGGTATGGAGATGACCCCCTCAGTGACCATAGTTGGATGCATATGGATTTGGTTAATGCTCCACCCATCATCAAGCCGTTCTGGTTCTGCAACTGGTGGTGTGAGTGGGATGGATTTGAGAAGGTGGCTAGAGAAGCCTGGGATATATAGGTTGAAGGAAATCCTTTGTTTGTGTTGGTTAAGAAGACACAGAACGCCAAGAGAGGTCTGAAGGTCTGGTCCAAAGAAGTCATAAATCTAAAGAACATGACCATAGCTGTCAGAAGAGAGTATGAAGAAGTTGCTAGGGAGGCCAAAGTAGATTCGGACGACGAGGACAAGGCCAAGCAATGGTTGTTGGCAGAAACCAAACTGAACAGACTGCTTCAGGCTGAGGAGGTCCTGTTGTGGCAGAGGAGTAGGCTGCAATGGATTAAAGATGGGGACTTGAATACCAAAATGTACCACTCTATAGTACGGAAGAAGGAAATGCTAGAAACAGTGCACCAACTCATAAATGAGGACGGAGAGGTTGTAGACAGCAGGGATCAGATGGCCCGACATACCATAGATTTCTTTGAAAATCTGTACAATAAAAAAGGGTGTCAAGGAAGCATTGAAGAGACAATCTTTCCGAGTGCAAGGGTGACAATGGAAATGAATGATGACATGTGCAAGGAGGTGACAAAGGAGGAGGTTAAGCGCACGGTTTTCTCCATTAGTCCGGCAAAAGCGCCGGGACCATATGGCATGAATAGCAAGTTCTACCAAGCTATGTGGGAGTACATTAAAGGAGACATAGTGGAAGCCATGAAATGGTTGCAGTAGGGTGGCGGTATGGTCCGTGCAGCTAATCACACCTTCATTAAGTTGATACCAAAGGTAGAGAGTCCAACTTCGATCAATGACTATCGGCCTATTGCCTGTTGTACCACTATCTATAAGATTTGGGCGAAGGTACAGGCTGGTAGATTGAAGACGTGGCTGCCTAAGATGATTTCCGAAGAACAATGCGCGTTCATCAAAGGCCACAAGATAGCGGATTGCGCACTGCTGGATGTTGAGTACATTACAGGCTTCAACAACAAGCGATTGAATGCGAAAGCGTGCATAAAAATTGATCTTACTAAAGCTTACGACCATGTCAGATGGGATACTTTGTGGAAGATCATGGAAGCAATGGGATTTAACAGGAAATGGGTGGACTTGATCAAACAATGCGTCACCACTAATTCCTTTTCTGTCCTCCTTAATGGGGGTCCGGTGGGAATGTTTAGAGCCTCTAATGGGCTTAGACAGGGGGATCCCCTATCCCCTTTCATCTTCACCCTCGTCATGGAGGGACTTACTACGATGATCAAGAAAGCTGAAGGTGAGAACCTTATTCGGGCCTTCAAGATTAGAGGTACGAAGGTGATATCACATCTCATATTCATCGATGATGTCATGGTGTTCTCTACAGGGCATGCTAAGAGATTGAAAGAATACAAGAAAATCCTTCTGAAGTTTGGGCGATCCACGGGGCTGTATATTAGTGATATCAAGTCTCGGATCTACCTCTCTAAATCATGTGACTCCCGAAAGGGGAGGTTAAAGTATGAAATGGGTCTTGAGATGGGGTTGTTGCCTACAAGATATCTGGGGGTACCAATTGCTGGGAGTAGAGGCCACGCTGGCGACTTTTCCTACTGCCTTGACAGAGTTAGGCAAAAGGTTACTAGCTGGACAAGCATCCTATGTCTATGGCGGGGAGAATGATGCTGACAAGATCTGTCATACAGGCCATGGTTAGATTCTGGAGTGATATGTGTGTTCTCCCTAATCCAACCTGCGAGAGTATCACCAGGGTTATTACCCATTTTGTGTGGAGTGGCAAGGCAAGGGGCATAGCCTGAGATACAATGACTAAATTTTTCAAAGCTGGAGGCCTGAATTTGAAAAAGATTGAAGACATTGTTGTGGAAGGGAACCTGCACAGGTTGCACAGATTCCTAATTGACAGAGATGTCATTTGGGCGAGATGGCTGAGAATGTGATACGGTTGTACGCCTGCAGTCCAACATCACTCCTCACAGATTTGGGGTGCCATGGCAAAGGCGTGGAATGTTGTAGGGCATCATTATGAAGAGTATGGCAATGGGTTCTATGCGCTGGTGAGCCAACAGAAACTATGGATCCAAACTGAGGCAAGTGTACAAGCCCCCTGGGTAATATGTTGTGGGGGACGGGCCATGTTCCCAAATGGAGTGTGGCCTGTTATAAGGCAATCCTTGAGAAACACATCACGAGGGACAGACTCACGAAATGGGGCTTGCAGGTTAACCCAAAATGTCCGTTTTGTGCTGAGGAGGAGTTCAACCATCATCTGTTTCATACGTTCCCTAAGGCTCTCTACGTATGGGAATTGGTTTAGTTAAAGAACGGATGGGGGCAGTGGACATCTGACAACCTGGTGGATACACTTGAGTTGGCTAGGAGGAATGCCAAGAACAAAGAGGAGGAGAGGTTCGCGGGGCTGTGTTGCACACACATCTGCTTTAATATTTGGAAAGCTCGCAATATGGTGGTTCACGGTCGTGTGTCTTCAAAGGACATCTTCCATTTTGTAAAAGTAGATATCACTAACGCTGTAATGGCCAACCATACCTAGAGTAGGGGATTAAATCCCACAACAAGGTTATACTGGGGTTTTTTGTAGTTACTTACACCCCATATACACTCACCTTTTGTTTGTTGTACAGCGTAGCTTAGCTACCCTTCTCTTTTGGCAATATATTTACCTATTTCCAATTTTTTTTTATCTAATTCTCTTTACTTTAACTCTTCTGAAGACTCTTCACTTATATTTACTTATCGTATACTTAACTATTTTCTTCTATTTTTCCTTTGCTTGGAGTACGTAAAAACATTGTACTCGGTTATATAATCCATTCCTCATGATTGATTCTTACTACCTTGGCCCTTACATACTTTTCTCATATCTTTTCCATAATTCATATTTAGAGTTCATATAATATTAATCATTAAACTTAATATGAACCTTACGTCATGTTCCATTATTCCCAATTAAGGATTTCTCATATGAGGCCCCAAAGTTAGGTCTCATATATCAATTCCAACTGATTCTTAGCTATTCTAATCTTTCCCATGTGTTTCAACATCTTAATGTATGTACATTCTCACTATGATGTGGGTCTAAAATATCCAGAGTCTACTCTTATCATATTGTTAATAGGAGTCATTATATCCCAGTAATGCATCCTGCCAGCTGGACCAGGCCGAACCTACAGTCTTGAAGCCAAGAGCTGCTTAAGATTAACCAACTGCTATTAATCTCAAACATGTAGAAAGAATATCCACTTAAGAAAGTTCATTCAAAGATCATTTCTAGTCTACGTGATACAAAGAATGTAATCAATAAATGCTACAACTACATAGTGTACAACAAATCTTAAAGACCCATATATATTTCAAAATACTGAATATCTAAATTCAAACATATAAGAGTATTTCTATTCATCTCCAATAAAAAAAATATGAAATGAAAGTTCTATCTCATTTTATATTTATGCTCTTAATTCAAGTTACTTTTCTTATTTCTAACACTAATATTTCTAGGGTTCCTCTCTAGCCCATCCTTCCACTGTATACCTGGCCAGGGTATACATGAAAGAATAGATAGACTAGCTTGATACTAGTTGATCCAAGTACTTAGATACCGGGCTAGGATATCCAAATACTCAAATCCCAGAGCTAACATCATAACACCTCCTATCTGCCACACTTATGACTCTAACTTACTAACTTAATGGTCCTTGACAACTCAGCCTAAGCTCTGATACCAAGTTGTCACACCCTGATCTCACAATTTCCACTAATCATGAGATTAGGGCATAAATTGAGGATTTAACATAATCCAAAGATCACACTTAACTTTTTCTTCTCTTTCAAAACTCTTTGTTTTCTCACATTGAACCACATAAACCAACTTTATAAGGGAATCTAAACATTGATTTCTCTAATCTGATTTCAATAGTAAAAATGCATGTATGACCATTCATTATGTTCCTCATACTTTTAAGCACATAAGACTTGTGAATTCATACATATTGCTAAAAGAGGAATAATGTTATACATAGTCATTTACAAATATCTCTTATTTCTTTACAAGGACCTAGAGTGACAAGGACCGACTGAACTTAACTATACGCAGACTTAACTCTTGGGGAAGATGTACTCTGATGCAATGACCTTCTTTAAGTCCATGTGATATCCCTAAAAATTGTGAGTAGAGGGGTGAGCCTACTCGCTCAGTGAATGATTACTTCAAGGAAATAGTCTAAAGCACTGATATAATTACAGATATACTTTTGAGCAACTGATATCAATTATAACGACAGTAAGCTTTAAAGAGATTGATCATTCACAAATCATAAATATGGCAGGATACTCTAAATAACTATAAGAGGGAATCAATATATGAAATGCTTGATTGATCATAAAGAGAACTAATAATTCAAAAACATACAAAGAATAATTGAATAACTGTACACACTTGCTTGACCTCTCATTCATTTTTTTATGCCCTGATCATATGCAGTGTACTCAACATAAGAAGACTCATAGTGAACTACAATCTCACCGTACAAGACTTATCTTAAAAATCGAGAAGCTAAGCCTAGAACTAAATTTGGGTCTACTTGACTCAAACCGTCACGTCTGACTAAGGCGGCTAAACAACTGACCTTTAGCTAGACCTCTCTTTCTAGGCTGAGTACATAGATGGAGGGTCAGAGACGCACTGTGGGTCTCATCTTGGTACACTCTGTGGGTACCTCTGGGTTACTACTGTGATCTCCAGTTCATTTTGGGTAACCTATCTTCTCTTAGGAGACTTCCTCAAGGGCTTCATCTCCCTGCATGCTCTATGGGTGTGATTCAATCCCCGTATACTGGTCACTTCCAGGGTGGAAGAAAGCTCTTACTGTATTGTATCTTTTCCCTTACTTGACTCTGGTATTTCTATGGTACCGTGTCTATTTATTTGAAGTTTATAACACAACATGTATACCATTCTAAACTTGGCAGAGAAATATACTCAAAACACTATAATATACTGAGAAATCAACATTTTATATCTGCAGGCAGACTAAAATTCTTAAATAACAGAATACATGTTCACTTGACAATTTATGCACTAGAATCATTCAATTGAACTTCTTAATACACTGATAAGAGTTAATTACTTGGCATATGAGTAATCGTCATTTGCACCCATAAATTATTTGCACTTTCTTGGAAAATGTGCACATCGACCCAAATCCTAGGTTGTGCATCTGATACTAAGAACATGGTAATCAAAATGCTTAATTCATTGAACACCCTATACTTAGGGTTTCATTTACCTCATTCACTTATCACATGGCTCTCATAAGGATTTAATATATCATAAACATCCACTAAATATAGATTTCTTTAAACAAGTCATATACAATCAACATATGTATGAAATCCTCGAATTGAACTAAATAAGGGTTTTCCATGCCATTCATTTAGATATTATGAATCAAGAATAACATTGCATAATAGAGTCTATGATGCCAAGAAAAACACTTCAAATGGATTTCACCATATTTATTCACAAATTTCCAACTTTGCACTCATATAGGGCTTCACCCTCTTTATGAAGATATCCTGAAAACACTATTCACATCTATCTGACATATATGTACTATGCATTCAGATAAACAATCATTCATAACAAAGGGGATCCAGATAAACAAATTTCTCTATTTAATTTTACATCAATTTCAGTCACAGATAAATTCCCTATATTTCAGTTTACTCTTATAACCTTTGCAAATACTCAGGGAATTCTAATTATGATGTATTGTATACAGTTCTTATATGAATTTATCATTCGAACTTCAAACAAATAGAGGAAGAATCCATTTCATATCATTTTGTAACAACTTAGATCAAACAGACAATTCAAGGTTTGTAGTCGCATACTAAGCAATGAAAGATTATGGATAATTTAACCAATTTTTGTACAATATATTGTTTAAAGGAAGTTTCCACTCAACCTAAGATGTGAAAACACCTTAAAAACGCAGCTCATCCTTCAAAATCTTGATCTCATATCAAATCCCTAGCAATTCACCTGATTCTTCTTTCTTTCAAACCGGAAACCCTAAAAATGAGGGATTATTAAGAAAAAGTGAGAAAAGGGGAAGTTTTGATACCATTTTAGATCAAATCAAATAAGGGGAGGAATTTTGACATGCGAGAGAAGATTCACCATGCAACTATATCCAAAGAAGCTAAACTTACATGATTTCATCATTCCTCAGACCGCAAAACCCTAGGTCAGCATCTCCATCAATTTCTCCTCTCAAACCCTAACTCTCTCTCTCTCTAGGATTTTGTTTCTCCGGATTGAATCATGAATTATGAGAGCTCCTTGTGTGTTAGGTTTACCATATATAGAAATTGAGCTGCTTGGGTTAATTGCACATTGACCCCACACTAAACTTTTTCTTATTTCAATAGATTTTTCTGTCATAAAAATGTTTATGTGAATTCCTGTATTTTAGAGATCAAACCTTCTCCAAAAATTATGATAATTTATCATGTTTTTTATAATTGAGATAACAAGCTTCAGTTCAAATTTTTTATCATTACATGCTTCCATTAAATAAATAACAATCGAATAGTGCACTGCTATCCAGAATTCTGTAGAAATGTTAGTTACTGTAATTCATCTACTGATAAGGTCTAAATGCATCCAATAATTATGAAACTTTTATATGTTGTTTATAATTGAGTTATATATCTTCTGTTAAAATTTACAATCATTTTGTCTTAGCAATAAATAAATAAAAATAAAACACTACACTACTAAAAAGCACTCTGTCAGCATTTTGGTCGAAGTATAGTTCAACCGAGAACCACATTCAAAGAATAATCAAATATTCTGAAATTTTTCTTTAATATGAATGATTGAGTTATACATATAATATCCAAAATTAAATTCAATAGAAAATTTTTAGAAAATATGAAAAACCATTTACCACACTGCTATCTTGATCAAATTCCATACTCATGTACCATCAAAATCCTAATTTCAGCCAACTAGGGTTTATATTTCTCAAACCCTAATTTCTCAAACAATAGAACACTTAAAGTTCTTATTAGTTTTAAAACATCATAATTGAATTATCATCATTAATTATATTTAAGCAATGATCAATCCAATTAAGCATATAATCATCCATGTAAACCCTAGTTTACCAATTAAGCTCAGATGCAGTCATAACACCCTATTTAAGATATAATTAATTAATTAGTCGTTACAATTATATAAAATAGTATTTGTTGAAACATTATATTTTCTTGACTGCAATCAGTATTATTTACTAATAAAAAAGGATTTTAATGATCCATTATTACAAATGGCCCCAAGGAAGGGGATGGTCGAGCTAGATATTGATATTCGAGTATGATACATGTGCCCTTGGATGCTGAAATTTAACCACCCCATGAATGTTACATTACATGAAATTTCACTTTGGTAGACTACACTCAAAGATTGAACCCTCTATTTTTTAATGTTTACATATATTAATGATTATATATAATTTTACATAATAGTTTTATATCAATAAATATTTATTGCATGGTTTTTTTAAATCCCTCATATAATAGTCAAAAGTCTAATAGAAAGAGAAAATCAAGGTTCATATGATGTCTATAATAACTTGTTTAATGCAATCTAAATGCTCATGTCAAGGAGTATCTCATGCTTAACCTTATTGCAAATGTTATTGGGAATTGTGAATTAGTTGCCCTTATGAATCCTACTTGTTTTATTTGAAAGGTAGCTTATACATGAAGCTACTACATATTGTTTGTGAAGTAGATGTACGTCATGATTATATATTAGGACAATGATGTTGTGTAGGAGTTTTATTCAATTTATGTTCTCATTTTATTTATTTGACAATTTGGTTTGTCACATGAGGCGGGAAGAATACATCCACATCTTTCTTTCTAAGAATGTCATGAATGCATTTTGAGTGTAAATTGTTAAAAGGATCTCTAATGTGAAAATGTGTGTTGTTTATTCTAATGTTTGTAATCTTGTGGAGAAATCCTCCACAATATGACACATAAAAATTTACTAACAAAACAGTCTCACCTTTTATACATCTAATTACTATACATTTTCAATACAATATAGGGTAAGTAAATTTCACTTGCTAAATAAGTAGAAAATTATAAAAATTGTTCTACATAAAAAAGTGTTGACAAAGTACATGACCAAGTGTTCATGATTTTCTACTACTACTTTTTCAAAAGTTTCATTTGATATGGATAGGAAAACTATTATTTATGGCATGAAGAAATGCTAAAGGTTTTAGTAATAATATTTGTTGTACTACAATTAGGGTGGTAAATGGGTAGAGTAAGGTAAAGTAAAACCTTACCCTTACCCTTACCCTTACCCGCATCAAATTTGTCAGTAGCGGGTACGAGAGTTACACTTTCCTTAAAAACATTTACCCTACCCTTACCCACACCCTTTTATCCACAAGGTAAATGTGTAGGGTAACAAGTTAAATGGGTAAAGAATCATGAAGATAAGTATATGATATTTTAAAAAAGAAGTTCATATGATGTTCCCTACATCAAATACAAGAAAATTTTTAAACTAATCTTGGATAACAATAATTAAACTTTTGGTGATATATACCAATAATAGTAATATTTAACCCAAAAAAATCTAAAACCAAATCTTAACCTAGTTAATATATCATCTCTTATTGACAAATTCACTTTTCTATCTAGTATATGACTATAAAAGGTATGACATTCTAGTCATTGTTTATTAATATTTTGGGAAACATAATATAGTTCAAGTTAATAATTAGTGGTGCTACTTGCCGGGGTTTGTAGTAGGCATTTACATGTATTCGAATATGAAATTATTAAATCAAACATACTCTAATGGGTAAATGGGTGAAGAGGGTAGGGTAAAGATTCTCCCTTACCCTACACTCTTTTCATGTAGGTAAAGTGGGTAAAGGGTAAAAGGGTGGTTGGAAAAAATATAATTACCCTTACCCTACCCTACATGGTGTCGGTGGTGGGTAAATAGGTAATACCTATTTGTATGTATGCCTAGAGAGAAATTCTTAAGATGATTGTAATTGCATATAATATAAAATATTTGAATAATAATAAAGGAAAACTTGCAACTCATATCATTTCAGTGAGTGTTGAGACAATGAGGAAACATAATGAATGTCTAAATAATGACAATTACTCAATGACATGTCTTCAACTATGTGACTTGAATAATGAGATCATACAAATGTGAAGAGTATGTACATTCTTATTATGGACCTGTTCGGTTGTTACCATGGAAGGAAAATAGATAGAAGTAACACTAAAGACTAGAGTCTGTGTTGGTTGATGACAAAATCTCAGTAGTCATGATATTTTTGATATCAAACCAACGACATAGACACTTGTTAGGGAATAGTGTATCATACAAAACCACCTTGAGAGTAACACATGGAAACCATAATTTGTGGTCATAGTCATCTCTCATAGTGATGATGGTGATTGTTATTCTTAGACCTAAAGTAACTACACTCATTACATGTCGTTTGTTGTGCTTTGACATTATCCACCATGATCCTGAACAAGGGATGCCATAAAGGTGATGATTCGGTGCACAGTTACACATGGGGATGACTATGAGAGATGTAGATGGGCTTTGTCCCTCCTATTAGAGTATTATATCCTAGACATTTAATAAGTGAGACTGAGAAAAGCATGCACACGCAAAACAATATATGATATTGAGGTCGCATATATTCAGACAGTTTGCTCTAGATCAACAAACATGGATTCAATGTTGAGAGGATGGTGATTCTATGCCTCGAGTTCAGTCTGGATATCAAAGACAAAGGAATTAGACAATCACTATAACACCTTACATAGATTGTAGGTTGAAGTTGTTCTCCAACTTTCTTGATTATTTGGGTAGAAATGATGTGTGACTAGGCACCTCTCTTTGCTTGTGATGTCATAAATCAATTATGGGCATTCACTACCAATATAACATGGAACCTATAGGGTCACACACATACGATACACCTATATGAGTAATTTAATCATGAATGATGATTAAATTTATTACTAATGTGTTTAGGTATTCAATTAAAACAATATTGGTTGAAAATTACATGTCTGGACAAATGAACTGACCGGTTAAAGTGTTGAACCTATCGTATCAGTGAGTCAGGTCAATAGAACCAAGTTTGGTAATTCTGTACATTGAACTGACTATTTTAGGAAGTGAACTAATTGACTCAAGTCCATGAACTGGCTGGCTTGGGTTGTGAACCGAGCGGTTGGTGGATCAATTTCATTGATTCAAGGATTTGTTTTGGTGTCATTTTGTGCATTACATTGGATATTCATTGTCAATACCATGGTGATTGGGAGACCAGATGAAACCACCAGTTCACTAGATGAACCGATTGACTCACATGCCAATCGACTAGTTCACTGGTGAATTGACCAATTCTCCTATTGTAGGTTGTGAAAATGTGTGAGATTCCAGTCCCTTTCACTCCTACACACACCAAGAACCCTAAACCTAACCCTCCTATAAATATATCAGTATTGGGGGCTTAGAGAGACACAACTCAATTGCCTATGACAATTTTTGTCCTCTCTGGTTGTAGTAACCAATAGAAAGCTCGAGCAAGTTCTACCCGACAAAGGGAGGGATAGCAAGGGAGAACAATTGTGGGAGAATAATTTGGTGACTAGTACACAGACGAGAGGGACAACTCCTACCTTTCTATTCTACTAGAATGACATGAGTTCTAGGTAGTCCGTGTGGACTTCTATATAGGTGTGGAGGTTTTTGTTAGCCTCTAAGAGGACAAAATCAGCCTACTATTTGCGGTGAGAGCAGGAGTTGTTGCAGACATCATCCCAGTGCAACCAGGATAGTTGAAATATTGCAATGAGGAAGAATTACTAGACTTGATCCATGACCAGGTATGAACTTGTTAAACCATCCTTCCCATTATATACTTGTTGATGCAATATTGTTGTTTTGGGGAATATGGATAGATAAATTTTTATTTCCACTGTCTACCCTATGCCCATATTTCCCAATAGTGGTATCAGAGCCACGTCAAATTTACTATGTTTTGGGATAACTGATATGATCATATTTTTAGTTTTCATTATTTATTTATTGCATATGATGTAAATACTTAAACTGCATAATGTGTATATCTAATCAAATACCACATCTAATCCCAAACTAATATATATATATATATATATATATATATATATATATATATATATATATATATATATATATATATATTATATATATATATATGGAATTTACATAGGTCACCGTAAAAGTGAGTTTTGATGGTGGATGTGTAGCATGGTTATGGCCAAAGCCCAAATATCTATGTGTGGTCAAATGTTTTCTCTTATGTATTTTTATCTTGATTTGCATATCGACCCTCTACCTTCTTCTTCCCAATGTAAAAGTATTATTCTTTCATAAATTTTCTCCCCTTAAATGTAAGTCAAGGTTTCTCATTACCATATAATAAGTTTTATAGAAATAGGACAGTTTCTTTTATTGCAATGACAAAGATGACGATCAGCATTTGGCCAACGGATTGTTTCACATGACGAGCCAACAGGCTGGAGGACCCATGAGGGAAGACCATGGGAGATTGAACTTACTGTTCGGTGGACCCAACCAACCATTTTGAGATGTACATATATCAATTAGATAGGAGGCTAAATGACCACCTCAGATGACTAACCAACCGTCCAAGAGTCGAGCCGACCAATTCAAGGGTTGAACTGATCAAATTGGATTGGTAAGCACATATCTACACCAACAATAGGTTCATGCATGTGATGTTGACCTTGGTGGTAGTAATTCATTGTGGCTCCAAGGAATTGCAGTAGTATGGCTATAACCATCACTAATGCTTTATATTTCAGGTTTATGTTGTGGGATATAGCATGCATATGATATGTACTATATATATGTGGTGATTGGATACAATATATGTATTTATAAATACAAAATCCATCAAATAAAATATTAAGTATTAGATGCCTTTCATAAGTAGCATGCATGAACATCTTGATTAACTAAGCATTGGCACCCCAAGGATGGCATGTTGTCTATCTCCTGGAAGTGTGATGGTAATAATGTGGTCCTACCAAGCGGTGTGCATTATTATCATGTTGGCTTTTGGGCTAGGCTTAACTGGTGTACATAATCGGATTAAGCAATAGAGGCATGCAGATGACTATGGAAAACTATTGTGTATATCATCTTACTAAGAATTGCATATGATGGGATTGGAAAAAGTTGCCCACCATAATAATTGACTATGGATGTCGACGTCTTCGAGGTAATAGTTGAATTATTTTAGATCTTAACTCACTAGAAGGTTGTATGCTATAATCTTCCAAATTCATATGTTATGGCTATCAATTTGAATAAAATAGTGGGAGTGATAATTAATTAAAGACCTAATTAAATATTGTCAGATTTTACAAATCAAATATGACTTTTTGACAAAATTGCAAATTCTTTTGTAGAAACAAATGGAAAAACAAAACAATACCATTTCTCTATGACCAATCCTTGAGAAGGACAACTTAAATTGGAATAACTTCCATGACTAGTTTAGGTCGCTGAGAATTGTTCGCACACAAGAGAAAAATCTCTAAGTCCTGGAAACACAAGAGCTTGATAAACCTCTTCCCAATGCACCTATGGTTGATAGGGATGATTACAAGAAGCATACAAAAGTTGTCATTGATTTAAAGTGTCTGATGTTGTCCTCCATAAACTATGAGTCGTAAAGGCAATCTAAGAACATGGATATAATTGAGATCGTCACACATCTTACGAACATGCTCCAAGGTTAGGCAATATAGGAGAGAGACAATGTCTCCAAGGCATTGTTCAAATGTAACATGGTAGAAGGATATCCAATAGTTCCTCATGTGCTTAAGATCATTGTGTATGTGGAGAATCTGTCAAGACTGGGACTCCCCTTGGGTCAAGAGTTGGCCACTGATGTGATTCTACAATCTCTTCCTAAATCCTATAGTCATTTTGTCATTAACTACTACATATTTGACTTTGAAAATCCATTGACATAGTTATTAGACATGTTGAGAATGGTTGAGGTACAAATGAAGAAAGACAAGCCCAATTATGTGATGATGATCAGAAAGACAAAGGAAAATTTGATGGGAAAAGACAAAGCTAAAAAGAGTTCTAAAGATGGCCAAAAGCCCAAGTCTTTAGATCTTAAGGCAAAATATGGAGTAAAGAAGGGAGGTAAATGCCACCACTGTCACCATGTTGGACATTAAAAAATGTATTGCCCACTCTTCCTGGAGTAACTAGAGATGAAGAAAGAAGAGGAAGAGGCCTCTACTTTAGGTATAAATATTATAAGGTAAATTTGTTTACTACTTCATCTGGGTATGTGATACCAAATGTAGCTTTGACATACATTGATGTGTAGGATCCGATAAGAAGTGTAGCCTTTATGGATGTACAAAGGATAGACGGTGATGAGCAAGAGTTGCTACAACTTCAGTATGCATTTAGAATTTATCTTAGACCATTGGGCTTGTAAGAGAGTTAGTTGAACTACTATTCATTATGATAATAAATAGAAACATTTTACTTTATGAATCTTGTATAGAAAAGGATGATTATAAATAAAGAGTTGTTAATGCTTCTATTTCAAAGATGTGTTCTTGTATGTCAATGACCAATTGTCTTATGATCTTTATATGATTAGATCAAAAGATGAATTCTTGGAACTTAAATACTAAAGGACTATAATGGATAACTCAAACAATCAACAATTGATAGCATTTCCATCTATAGCACACATATGAGAAATACATTTCTATAATTCATATTGATGTTTATCTAGACTCTTTTGGTTATTTAATCAATAAGAGACATGAAAATCTTATACATGAGCAACATGACAAACCACTTCTCACTAGCTGTAGGGAGAGAGTAAACATTCTACAAGGACATGTACATAATGATATACAAAGACCTTTGGAATAAATTACATAGAAAGTTTTTTGAACTTCATTATATTTACTGATAATATGGTGATATATGTTCACTAAAATATAAATCTCTTGAAGTGTTCAAGGATATTACATGTAAGAAGCACACAACTTCCTCAAAAGTATTAAGGAATTTTGATGAGATCAAATGTTGAAATACTTTACGTGAACAGTTTGAAGACCTTCTAGAAAAAATGTAATAGTGTATCATAACAAATTCTACCCTGACATGATGATGTGTCAAAATGAAGGAATCACATTATGATGAATCATGATATGATTATCATTCATTCTAATCTTCTAACTTCCTTTAGAAACCATGCTTTACACTAAAACAATATACCTCCTAAAATGGTTTTAAAGACATCATATGTGATGTGATATGGGAATTTCCCCATAAGGATTGAAACCTATATCAAGAAAGTAGTTTCTTTGAAAAGGTTTATCCACAAACCATGATTTGATGAATACTATTTATCTCAGACCAATAACGAAATGGTTTTTGTTGGATGGTCGAGTTCCATTAGAATCAGTGGGAGTAAAGTAGAACTTGAAAGGTTTCAAATTAACGAAGAACATTTGAACCAAAGGAGACACAATGAGAACAAAAAGAGTCACAATTGGCTGTGGAATTCAAAATTATGTATGTAACACACAAAACACATAGTTCTGGTAAAATGTGTCTAAGATCAAAAGATTGAGAATCTTATAAATCAAATAACTTGTGAGTTGGTCATAAGATGATGATACAACATTCAACTAAGAACTATTGAGGGACTAAAGTCTAATTAATGGCTAGAGGTCATTATATCCATAAATTAATTCATATACACCAATAAGGTATGACCTTGGTGATACCACCTAGAGGGGTAAAACCCAAAAGGTGCAGTAGGGTTTTCATAAGGAAAACCAAATGGATGGCATAAATGATATATGAGTTGAAAGGTTTTCAAATCAGTTCGAAGTGATAAGCATGATGAAATCACTTACCAATGAATGTTCTTGTTATTGTAGCTTGACGAGAGTATGTGATTTGGCATATGAAGTTCAAAAATGCATTCCTTAATAGGAATAAATAGAAGGATTTGTATGTGACACAGTCTGAAGGCTTTGTAACTCCATTAAGTCTATAAGCTGCAATGATCAATCTAGAGATTGAAATAAGCATCTTAGAACTGGAATCTTTGATTTGATAAGATAGTAAAAGAGTTTGACTTGAGCAAGATAAAAGATGAAATATATGATTACAAAAGATTCAGTGAGGGCACATAATTATTCCACATATTGATGAGGAATGACATTTCAATACTAAGTATTGAAACATGGCATGGAAATAACCTTCAACATGAAGGATTAGGTTAAATATCCAATGTGATAGGAATTGAGACTCTATAGAGATAGTACTAGAAGGTTTCTTAACCTAAATATGATCACATATATTTGCATAATGATTAAAGGGTTCATCATGCATGATTCAATAATAGAGAATCTATCCATGAAGATGGGATCAGTTTCTCAAGAACCTAATGTTTCAATTCTTGTGAAGAATGGAAGAGATACTATATGCATTCACATTTTGATCTATCTACAATATAGTGTACTCATCGCATCATCTTGTATGTTTTGGAAATGACAAGAAGATATTAGTTATAACTAATGAAGGTCATTGGAATGCCATAAACAACATCCATTAGTACTTGAGAAGCACTAAAGTATTTATTACTATAATATGGAAATAAGGAAGAATTGGATGTAAAGGGATACATTGATACAAGATTCCAAAATGATAGAGAATGATCACAATATAAAAGTGTGTGTTTACTCTTAGAGAAGCATTATTAGATGGAAATGAGTTCCAAACTAAATGAACATTATAGTATTTTTATAATACAAGTTGAGTATCTTTGTGCTAAGAACACAGAAAGGGATACTATATGGATCAATAAGTTCATATGGGTGAACTTGCAGATATTCCAACCATTGATGACATAGTAAAAATACTAAGCCAAACAATGGATCTACTGGTTAGACAAGGAATGTCAGGTAGAATATATTGGAAATTACATCTCATACAATATTTCATACAGTGAATACATTTGAAACATGCAATATATAGACTAAAGGCAATATCTTGCTAACACACTAGATTAGCACTTATAAAGAAAAAACATGATGAACATGTTTAGATCACTAAGAATAAGATTCGTGGGTGATTGGCTCTAATTACAAGTGGGAGTCTGTTAATATCTCTGCCCAAAGAGACAATCATATGATGATTATGATGGCATAAAATATAAAATATTTCATTAATAATAAAAGCAAGCTTCAAATTCATTTTGTTTCACTCAGTTATGAGATAATGAGGAAACATAATGAGCATCCAAAGAATGACAATTACTCAATGGAATATGTATTCAAGCACATTATTTGAACAATGAAATCATGCAAATGTTAAGAGTATGTACATTCTTATTATGTCCCTAGTCAGTTGTTACTGTGGAAGGAAGATGGAGAACAATAACACTAAAGACTAGAGTGTGTGTTGGTTGATGATAAAATATCATTTGTCATGATATTTGTGATATCAAACCAAGCACATAGATATTTGTTAGGGAGAAGTGTATCAAAAAGAGCCACCTTGAGAGTGACACATGGAAACCATAATTGGTGGTCATAGTCATCTCTCATAGTGAAGGTTGTGATTGTGCTTTTTAGACCTAAAGTCACTACACTCATCACATGTCATTCGGGGTGCTTTAGCATCATCAAAATGTGATCATGAATAATGGTTGCCATAAAGTTGATGATTTGGTGCACTGTGACATGGGGATGACTATGAGTGATGTAGATGGGATTTCTTCCTTATACTGGAGTATGATATCATGGCCACATGATAAGTGAGATTGAGAAAAGCTTGCCCATGCACATGTGAATCAATATATAATATTGAGGTCACATAAATCTCAAACAGTCTGCTCTACATCAAGGAACATGGATTGAACATCAAGAGGATGACAAATCCATGCCTTGAGTTCATTTCAAGTATCAGAGATAAAGGAATTAGATAATCACTATAACACTTTACACAGATCGTAGGTTGAAATTTTTCACCAACTTTCCTCATTATATGGGTAGCAATGATGTGTGAGAAGGCACCACTCTTTGCTTATGATGTCATAAAGTAGTTATGGACATTCATTGCCAACATATCATGGAACCTATGGGGTCACACAAATAGGATACATCTAGAAGGGGAGTTTAATCATGAACGATAAACAATAGATTGCTAAAGTGTTTAGGTATTCAATTTCAACAAAAGTGGTGAAAATTGAATGACTGGACAATTGAACCGACAAGTTCAAGTGTTGAACTAATTGTTTCAGTGTGTCAGGTCAATCAGACCATGTTTGGAAATTTTGGACATTGACCGATCAGGAAGTGAATCGATCTACTTAGTTCCATGAACTGGTCAACTCTGGTTGTGAAGCAAGTGATTCATGATCAATTTGATTGATTCTAGGATTTTATTGACGTCATGTTGTGCATTAAATCTAATATTAATTGCCAATACAATCGTGATAGGGAAACATGATGAAATGATCGATTTACTTGGTGAATTGATTGTCTCACATGCCAACCAATCAGTTCGCTGGTTAATCGAACATTTGTCCTGTCACAAGTTGCAAAAATTAATGAGATTTTTATCCTTTCCACTCCCACACAAACTGTGAACCTTGACCCTAACCCTCTTATAAATAGAGGGGTATTGGGGGCTTCCTAGAGACACAACTCAATTGCCTTTAACAACTATTTTCATCTCTAGTTGTGGTAACCAATAGAGAGCTCGAGAAAGTCCTACCTGATAAAGGGAGGAATAGAAAGGGAGAACAATTATGAGAGAGAAAGTTGGTGACTAGTACACCAATGTGAGGAAAAACTCCTTCATGTCTGTTCTACAAGAATAATAAGAGTTCTAGGCAGTCTCTGTGGACATCCATGGATGCATGGAGGCTGTTGTCTACTGCTAGGAGGACAACTTCAGCCTAATGTCTGTGGTGAGACCAAGAGCTACTAAAGATGTTGTCCCAGTGCAACTAGGTTAGTTTTACTACTCCGTCGAGGAATAATCATTAGACTTGCTCTAGGGCTAGGTGTGAACTCATTAAAACACTCTCCCATTATATAGTTGTTGATGCGATCTTGCTAGTCTGGGGAATATGGATAGATACATCTTTGTTTCCACTACCTATTATGTGCCCATATTTCCCAAAAATGTCCTACCCATATAAAACCCTAGGTACAATGTAATATTTTTTTATCATTAAGTGTGGTAATCATTCTAATAAAAAAAACTCAAGTAATTACAAAAGAATGGCATAGATGACCATATGACATATCTATACAAGTATAAACCATTGGCATCATATTTATTGGTCTCTACATGGAATTGATAGACATATTCCTTATTATAACCTCAAATTATCTTGTATTGATTGAAATACAATTTTGCAAATAAAAGGGATTTGAATATAAATTTGTATCCTTTGTTTACAAAGAATTGATTCCTTTGTAAATTTACCCTTGGATGCATGATTTCATGGTTTATACTATTTAATAATCCAATGATGGATAAAAGAGAAATAGGATAACATAAATCCCATAATAAGTAAAAGGGAAAAAGAAATAGAAGATAAGTGTGTGCCTATGAGAGAATTGTTTAGAATTCTCTAGAAAGTGGCATGGATGACCACTATGGATTAGTTTTCAATTCCACATGGTTTATAATAAGAAAAGAAATCAAAATGAAGAAAAAGAAAAACAAGGAAGAGAAAAGATGAATTTTAAAAGAATAATGTATGCTTTATAAATGAATGACTTGCATGTTAATGAAAGTATATTTTCTTTTCAAATTTTGGTCTCAAACTTTGGTCACAAGTGCATAAAATCGTGATAGACTTTTAATTTGAAAGGAAAAGGGATAATTATCTTACCGAGAAAGGAAACACAATGTTATTTTATTTAACTATAAATCATGGCAAGAAGAAGATAATTTTATAAGTTGGGAATAAAGTGTCATATACTAATGTGAATTATGTAGTGGCTTTTTGTGTTTTGAAATAAAAATAAAAATTTGTATAAGGTAGTATCTCCTCATGATCAATGGATTAAAGGTAAAGTTCAAGGGGAATATAATCAATGATTCCCTATTTGACAAATTATATAAATAATTTACTATAGGTGTCTTGGCATAATAGAGAGAGAAAGTGAGAGTACCTTGATAAACCAAAGGAATGTGGTTTTGGCAAGGATTAATGAAGCGAACAAATACACACCAAGAAAGGTGAGTAGTTCATTGCAAACAATAGGAATCATTTCCCCATTGATAAGCAAGAATATAAGTGCCCCAAACCCTACTACCTTTAGTGTATAGGAGTTGGACCCGAGGCATCGAAACCAGGGGATCTCAGACGTAGTACACTCTTCTTCCAACCCTATCACCATCCTGACCAGAACTAAAGGATCATGTGATCCTAGAACCGATATTAGCCTTGGAGGGATGTTCGAGGGGTATTGGGACGCTCCTTCAAGATAGAAAAACAACCAAGTTTCCCTACTCCTTTCCCTACCCACTTGTGTTACATCTATAGGACATTTGTTGTTCTCAGACCCATTTTTCTTCAGCCCAGCCACCTTGTCCATGACTTGGTGGACTTTCCGTGTGTGATGGAGGGTGGAGGAACAGAAGGGGCCCTCACTGGTGCCCTTTGAATCCCAAGGAGGGGAAGCAACACCGTGATTGACCCCTTCCACAACAATAACAAATGGTTTCACGAGGAAGATGATGAGTAGAGCCCAATTGACTAAACTTCCCTTGTAATGCATGAAGAAATGAGTCATCACATGAAAGCAATATGGTCTTTTCATTATATCTTAAGCTGACTTGACTACGATGGAAGCAACTTATGTGATGGCTACATGTCAGCCTATGATTGGTCCGAGTAAGTAAATCTTCTTAAATTAATAAATAATTATTGGTAACTCAGATCAAAATGAACCATATATGAAAATTGATCAAGAGAATGCAAGAAATGCAAATAAAATGAATTAAAGGCCTATATCAACTTGTCACTCTACAAGTGTGTAAAGATTCTATCTATAATGGTTTTAATTAATTAAAAACCTAAGTTCTTAAGATTAAAGGATCTAATGGTGTTCCTTAATTGTTGTTAAGCAAAGTTTAGCATTTTGAACTAAAAGGATGGATTAGATCAAATTGGATGGTAATTGTGCATATTTTGTCTAATTAGGGTTTCATGATGATAAAAGTGCGTTAATGGACTTGTTTTTTTTTTGAAAGAGGGACGGGAAGCCCTATGATTGGGGCTCCCTGTTACTACTATTAACTGATCAAATCAAGGTTTACAAGAGACAAAAAATACAAAGGGAAATGTTGAGAAAAAGAAAACCTAGCTACATGACCCCGACGAGCCAAGTTGGCCACCTCGTGAGCAACCCTATTACATCTACGATTAACATAAATCAAGCTATAGAAGGAAAACTGGAATTTCAACTCTTTGATGTCTTCAGCAATAGCTCCTAGGTAATCCCTTCACATCTTCTGGCTTCTAGATGCATGGACGACCTCCAATGAATCCGTTTCTACTTCAATGTTGTCATGTCCTTCCTCCTTTGCCCACAACAATGCTGCTCTCACCGCTAACATTTCTGAGATGGCGATGCCCGACCCTGAGTTTACCTTCTCCCCCGCAACCCCCACCAAATTACCCGCATCATCCCTAGCTACCATACCAATTCCCGTCCCCCCATCTTCCCCCACAGACCCGTCTGCATTTATGTTCAATCTGCACTGCGTTGGTCTCACCCTGCCGCAATGCCCACTCACTGCGCTCACATCGACGTCTCCCCCTTCACCCCCTGTTGGGCGGTAGCGTCCCTCACATCACACAACGGACCGTCTCTGACCCCGTCACTCCTTCTCCCCACCCCATCTCCTACTCCTCTTCCCTATTATTCCACGTGGCCCGACCCTTCTCCTGGTTGTACATCAGCTGCCCCTTCACGCTGCTGCTGCATGGTTTCTCCCTACCCTTCCTCTCCTTCCATCTGTCTATGACGCTGCCCTCCCCGTCGCAACATCGTCAAAGCACCTCTCAACATGTAGCCACTCTGTACGTTGCAGTTATGGAACATTCATATGCATCTAGTCCTCCACGTCGTCCATATGCCAGCAACTAAGTATTCCACTTATTGCATGTATCTCCTTTCCAATGCAGCCCCCACGGACGAGGTGATATCCTCGTCCCTAGCATCGTCCACCCATGATTGCACTCCTCTCGGTGTCTGCTCCCATACTTCCACAGCATTAGGGCAGCGAAAGAGCATGTGAGGTATTGTCACTTTCTCGGATCCACACAACATGCATGTACCATCCTCCAGGCAGTGCCTATCATAGAGGCGCCCCCTTGTTGCTAAGCATCCCGTGCATGCCCTCCACAGAAAATGGGCTATTTTTGGACTCCATCCCGCATGCCATATTCTTTTCCAAAGATCATTACCTTATCGCAACACAAAATTCCTTGATTCCTCTTTTTAAGTATACCCAACCAGTAGGCTAAAAGTACCGAAAACTCTCCATCCCTTGAAGGCCACCACATTAAAATGTCCTGAGGTCTCCGTAAGCTAAGTTGGATAGCACATATTCTTTTAACATAGTGGTCTGAAAAGCATTCTCTGACTCTGTCCACCTCCCATTGAGTGCCATCTTCTGTCATCAGTTCTCTAACTGTGCGATATTCGGGACCATCCTCCCTTTTAAAACGTGCAAGTGTATCATTCTCCCTCGGCAGCCAATTATCCTCCCAAATATCCATCGTAGTTCTCTCACCCACTCTCCTTTGTGTCCCTTCCTTTAGTAGTGCCTTTGCTCCCCATAAACCCCTCCAAGAATAACTGGGATTATATCCCCGCCTTGCTTCCCATATGGATGTCTTTGGAAAATATCTAGCTTTGAGCACCCTAATCACTAGGGATTCCAGGTTGTTGGCTATTTTCCACAGTTGCCTAGCCAGGAGGGCTTGGTTAAATGTCTGGAAATCTCTGAATTCGAGACCCCCCTGCCTCTTAGGCCTACACATTCTTTCTTAGCTTAGCCATGACATTTTACTTTCTTTATCTTTTGCTCCCCACCAGAATATAGCCACCATCCTCTGTATCTCTGCTATGGTTCCCATAGGCAGCTGTAATATGATCATGATTTATGTGGGTATTGCCTGGGCTACTGCTTTGATTAGGACTTCCCTCCCTGCCTTTGACAACAACTTTTCTGACCATCCTTGGAGTTTCCGCCTAATCCTTTCTCTAATGAAGCTAAACACCTGCTTCTTGGACCTTCCCATGGTTTTCGGGAGATCCAGGTAGCTGGCGTGTCTGTCCACTACTCTCACACCTAGTAGTTTCCTCAACTCCTCTTGTTTGTCCTCCTTCATCCCTTTGCTGAAAACAACCTCTGTCTTAGAGAAATTTATCACTTATCCCGATGTCTGTTCATATTGGCTGATAATCTCAGCTATCTTCAGACATTCAACAGTGGTTGCTCTTGCAAAAAGGATGTTATCATCTGCGAAGAAAAGATGTGAGATACATGGCACAACTCTACTTGGCTTGATGCCGTGTAGGAGGTTGTCACGGGTAGTAGTAGAAATTAAGGTTGAGAAAGCTTCAACACACAAAATGAAAAGATAGGGGGAGAGAGGGTCACCCTGACGAAGTCCACGTGCAGGCTTTGTGCTTTGGTTCCTATATCCCTAAATGGCGAAGGCGTGGTGGATGGACGTTATGCATTCTTGGACTTTATTCCTCCACTTCAGCCCAAACCCCATCTTCTCCATAGTGACATCTAGAAATCTCCATTCCACTTTGTCATACGCTTTGGACATGTCCAATTTCAACGTGAGGCAGTCTTTTTTCCTTCCCTTATCTCTCTTCATAGAATGGAACACTTCATATGCTATGAGTGTGTTGTCTGTTATCATTCTTCCCTGGACAAAAGTGCTTTGGTTCTCAGATACAATAGTGTTCATAAGAGGCTTTAACCGGTTTGTCAGGACTTTGGATTCTATCTTGTACACCATGTTACAAAGACTGATAGGTCTGAAATCTCCTATTGTCCTTAGCTTGTTGGTCTTCGGGATGAGCACAAAAAGAGTATCATTTACCTCCCCTATACTTCTTTCCCCTTTCCACCACATCCTTCCCAACAATTCCCCAATAGTTTTGATAGAACATCGCCTTCATACCATCCGGACCAGGTGCTTTGTTAGGATGCATCTGTTTTAGTGTTGCCCATATCTCCTCATCCACTATATCCCTCTCCTATTCCTCCCTTTGGGTCGCCGATACCATCTCCCACAGCCCCTCAGTAGCCTCATCAAATCCCGTAGGATTACTAGTCTGAAAGAGGTTTGCAAAGTGTTTCATAATGATTGCTTTGATGTCCCACTTCTGTGTCCTCATTACCCCTTGCTCATCCTCCAAGCAGTCAATCCTATTTCTCGTCCTCCTATTTGAAGCTTTTTGATGGAAATATGCAGTGTTGCAATCTCCCTCTCTCAGTTCTTTTACTCGTGCCCGGGAAGCCCAGTATTCCTCATTCTTATGTAGCCAGTATCATAGTTCTTTTGATTTTTCCTCTTCCCTGTCAAGGTTTGTTTGGTCCGGTGGAAGAGCTTACAGCCCCTTAAGTTCGTTCTCTAGCTCATTTACCTTCCTTTTCCTTTCTCCAAACTTTTTGGTTGCCCATGCTTTTAGGCTCTCCTTGCATTTCATCAACTTATTTACCAACTCACTCCCATCAGCAGCTTCCCATGCCTCCCTAATAACAGTAGAGCAACTTTCCTCCCTCACCCACTTAGGTTCAAACATGAAGTGACCTTTCCTATTTTTATTGCTGTCCCTCTTGTCCGCCTTTAGAATGATAGGTGCATGGTCTGACTCGTATATGGGCAGGTGTAAAACCTTGCAATATGTTAAGAGGTTCCTCCACTCTAGATCGGGAAGGAATCTATCAAGTCTCTCCTGTACAAGGGTTCTTTCAGTGAGTCCTTGTTTCCATGTGAATGCATTTCCCTCAAAACCAATATCCATCAGCTCGCAGTCATCTATAACATCCCAGAAATTTTGCATGAATTTATCTTCTTTGGGTGGACCCCCTTTCTTCTCAGCATTTGACACAATCTCATTGAAATCACCGAAGAAAACAATAGGAACCTCAGCCTCTCCCTTTATCTTCCTCATCAGTTCCCAAGTCTTGAACTTGTCTGCCTATTGCGCCCAACCATAAATTCCCCACCGCTCTCCATGTTACGCCCGTGTTGTTATTGTTGACCGCAGCAGTCACATGCCTATAAGAATAGTTAATCACCTCCACTTTCGCATCCTTCCACCAGAATCCCAAGCCACCTGCCCTCCCCTCACTAGAAATGCACAAGCCATCAGTGAAATCGCAACTTCTCTTTACATCATCCAATTTCCTGTCAGCGATCATAGTTTCCATAACAAAAACTATGTTTGGACGCTCCCTCCAAACCCATGCTCGGAGAGCCTTGCACGTATTAGGGTCGCCCAACCCTTGACAGTTCCAGCTGAAGATTTGCATTGCCCTTCATGGGATTGGGCTCCGCCAATCTCCGCTACTTGAGTCTTAATGACCCCAAATTTGTCCAGCTCTTCTTCACTATACGTCCTGTATCTTTTCCCCCCAAAATCATTCGTAGGCATCACGTCAAGGTCCATGTCACACACCTCTCCACTCCTCCCCCTCTTTCCCGTTGCCTGTTCCCACACCACCTCCTCTTCTGGGATTCCCAGTCTCGCTCCTCTGCTCATTTTATAGACCCATTGTTGATGTCTTTTTTTTCCTTTAGACTATTTGCTCCCCAATTTCATTCTAACACCTACTTCTTTCCTCCTCTGTGCCCTCGTTATAACTCTTTTTGTTACATTGAGGTTAGGTGTGTTGTGATCTTCACCGTACAGAGGTCCTTGCCCATCCACTTTATCATGCTCTTTTAACCCCTCTACACAACTGATCTGGACTATAACGCTTGCATCACAGCTGATATCAACCTTCTTCCTTTCCCTCTGTTGATGTTCTTTGACATGGATTGGATCACCGTCCATCACAACTAGCTGTCTTCTGAGCTCCACTGATTCAGTGTGTCCGAGCGTTGCATCTTCTATCTCCAAAGACTCCATCTCCGGTGCTATCTCGTTTATACGTTCATGTCCTTTCAGTCCCAATAGATCTTTTTTGGTGTAACGCATCGTCGACTGCACCCGCGACGACCCCCATGTTGTGTTGTTGTCTACCTGTTGTTGAGATGACCATGCTTCCTTGGCCGTAGTGGCTATTGCTTCCTTCCCACCATCTGTGTGGAATACCATTTCCGTCCTCCTCACTGTCGGCATCGATCCCTCCTCCCCACTGCCCATGTGTCCCACCCTCCATCCGCCTATTCCAACACCCGTTGTCGTCTCCCGTGCTTCCCCCTTCTGTCTCCCGGCAACACCCCATCGCACTTGACGACGCCCCAGACTACCAACGTTTCCCACCTTGCTCTGCATCTCCCTCCCACCCTACAAACCCTGCCGCTCTCCCCATCCCACTCCCTCCTTCTACTTGTCTCCCTCACCACCCGTCTCTCCCCCTACACTACTCCCTTCCTCCTCACCCTCTGTTCTACTCGCCTCCTCCGACAACTCCTTCTTTTTGAACGTCAGCTTCCTCCATGTCCCAGCCCTGCCTTCCTCCCTATTGTTCTCTTCTTGATGTTGCTTCCACGATGCCGTTCGCAACCATCTGCCCCAGCGCTGCTGCTATTTGCCTCCCTCCGCGTAGCTTTTACAATCCTTATCAACATGGCCTAGAATGCCGCAGTTGAAACAAAACATTGCTAGCCTTTCATATTTGACTTCCACTTCAACGATGCATCTGCTCTTCACCCTGAGCTTTAGGGTTCTTCGTAAAGGATGGGTGACATCTATCAACAAACGGACGCAGATTGAGGAGTCCCATCCCGATCCATCTCTATTTGTTGCCACCACGACGCAGATGCGTCCCAAAACTTCCCGCATTGTCGTCTCCCCTTTGTACCCCAAGGGTAGGCCGTAGGGGCGCACCGAAAAGGGTGAGTGGTTAATTTCCAGGTGCCCTGGCTGCACCTCCTTATCAATCTCTTTGAACAATAGAAGACGCCCATCGAAATTCCATGGAGTGTCGTCCATTACTCATTGCTTATCTCGCCAATGGAAGAATTGCATTACGAAGGCGTTGCCCTCCAGCTTCTTGAACACCGTCACCTCGTGTAGACTCCACGCCTGTGTCAGTGTCCTTTCCATTGCCTTCAGGTTGAATGTCCGATCTGTGAGAAGATGCCCCACTAGTGCCAATTCTGTATGGTCTTCTTCTTCTTCACCACTGCCTAATAGACTGTCGTCAATCGGTTCCTTATCGTCATCTGATAGCCTAAGTCCTGCATAACGATCTGCTAGTTTCTTCGCCATGAAGCCAAGACCCAATGCATGCCTCCACTTGAACCTCCAAGGGAAAAACCTAATCTAAAGGGGGTGGACGTTCACTTCTTGCGTAACCCTAATCGCCAGAGCGAGAGGGCGCAAGGGAACATGTTTTCCTAATTCTGCGTTAATGGACTTAAAAGCTCTAATTTTGGTAATTATGAGGTTTTATGGTTGGAATTGTGGAAAATAATCAAGAAGGCATAAAAAAGATGTTCTTGATCTAATTTGCAAATAAAGACCCTTAATTTGGATAATTTGAGCAATTAGGGTTTTTTCTAAGTGGAAAAGTGTTTTAGGGTTTGTGGACCTAAAAAGGGTAAAATTGGAAAATGAAAGCTTGGAAACCAAGAAACCCTGAGGAAACCCTAAAAAGGCCTTAGAAACCCTAGAATAGAATCCCAATTCAATAAAAGGTGTTTGGATGTGATTGTAACCATTCAGTGTTATATAAGCTTTTCAGGATCAAGTTGCTTGATCTATTACTTGGCTTGGTTGATTGGAATTTTGATTAAATTAGCTACCTTGATTGATTTTGAGACTACCAACTTAGGTATGTGGTTACACTTATGGCTAATCTCTCTAGTTTAATAGAGATTTCTGAGGTTTTATTGATGGTTTGAAATTAAATGCTTGGATGAATTTTAATTCTTGTAATCTATAAAGTGACTATGACTATCATCTCATAATATCTATAACTTGCTCGAATCCACATACCACCTCTGGGATATATGAGTATAGTCATGATAATGACTAAAGGACCAAGCCCTAGTTTGGGAAGGTCACGCCAAACCCAAGGTTGGGAAGGTCATAAGTGGTCAAGACCCAGGTTGTGAAGACCTAATGGCACCTAATACCACATTTAGAGGTGACCAAAGAGGTACCCAACTCTAGATTGAGAGGTATCCTAATGTCCATTGTAGGGACAAAACCCTATGAGAAGGTATACCAGAGTTTAGGTAAAAATCACAAGAAGTTATAAAGAAAAAGTAAATATTTTTTGAAACAAAGATTTGTTGTGATTGTGTTGTTACAATTACCTACAAACTTTTGATTTCCCTCACATACTAGTATAATTCGTTATACTGACTCACATTTTGGTTGTTGGCATTTTAGAGAATCATGCAGTTACATTTATGAAAAGTGAATGTCCAATAAAAGGTGTCACTGAAAAAGAATAAGGAAAAATAATATTTGGAGGATTATAGTTAGTTCTTTAGGTAAAGTTCCAAACTCCTATCTTTTTGAAAGGTATGCGAAAAGGAAAATTTTCACCTCCTTTAAACTTGGTTTTGGTAGAATTTATTAATTATTTTTTATAATTTGCAAAACCATATGATCCTGCTTTGGGATAATGGCTCTAACTTCTTGGCCTTCCTTAATTGGGGTTTACCGAGGGGTGGGGTCATTACATTTAGTATCAGCACCTGGTTTTCAATATTATCTCGAATAATTATTAAATTTTACAATTTCTTTATATCCCAAAGGGAGTAAATAGAGAATTTTCCAAAGATTGAGATGTCTAGAAAAGGATCATGATCTAGGGGCTAGCAAGATTTTCCAATGCCCCCCTAATCCGTTTACAAGGACTCCTAGAATCTGTGTGACTACCTGGCCAAAATATGAGGACTTGACTTGAAATAAGATACCTCTAGGGTTTCTTATCTACTTTCGTCCCTTCTTTACCCTCTTTCATTGGACAATCTTTATGTTCTTAAGGTTTTCTTTCTCTCCACCTCCTCCTTAGTTTGGGATAAGAGTGTTAAGGAATAAGGCATCCCATGCCAAATAATAAAAGTGGACATAATGATAAAGATAAAATGTTTGATGGTTTTCTCCTCTATAAAGGTAAACCCTAGATAGATGAGGGATGGTAAGGGAAAACAACCCCAATGGGTCACAAGACTCATAAAACATAAGGTCCAAGTTGTTAACACTAGTCTCTACCCAAAACCTTAGGTAGTGGATAGAGAAAGAGACACCTTGCTAAGTTGGATACCTTAGTTTGTCCATACATGCAAGTACGTAGGTTAAGCATGCATGATATACGTAGATGAATGTAGTATGCATGAGAAACACAAATAATAAGTGGTTGCATGACCCCTAGTACAACTTTAATTTTGGTAACCTGACGTAGGGTGGATTATCCCTAAAAAGGGGGAAAAGATCTAAGAGAGAGATAGCACCCTAAATAGGAAGTTTTGTGGTGACCAAAGATCTTGTTTGGCCTCAAGGATGGATTTCCAATCCCCAGCGTGACCTCTAGCTTTGTTCTTTTCCATTTGAACCATTGCTTGCGCCTCTATTTCCCACAGTAATTCTCTATTCTATGGAGACAAAGGTCCTCTTGTTCCCTTCGACCCTGGAAATGATGGCTTTAGGTTCACACAAGCCCACTTTGGTTTTACTGGACCTTTTGGTCCCAAACTACTCATTTTTCTCAGCGCTCAGGCTTCAGAAGCAGTGGTTCTACCTTGGCCTGGTCTTGGTGCTCCAACATCTCTGGGAGCATCTCCTTGAGCTCATTGAGCTTGTCAGGAAACCACAAAGGCAAAAGAGCTTTAGCCATTCTTCAAAGGACTGCATGGTTCCTTTGCGGTGAAGGTCATGGAACTCCAGGTTGGTGCTCGACCTTGGTCCACACCATGAATCCAAGGGGAGCAATCCAGGTCCTAAAATGGCCATGGTGCCCCCATGAGTTCAATCAGTTAACTGATCGCCCAAGGGCATTACATGTATTTTTACATTCTATTTGTTCTTCATATACGCGATGCCCAGTTAGAGTGCAATGACGATTATGCCCTTGCATGTTTGATCATTATGTCACACACAACTTGGTTTTCTGGTATTTTGACATTTTATTTACATTGAAATGATCACAGATTTAAATGATGTCATGCTATGGTTTCCTAATTTCTGATTGGTCCAGAGTGCATAATTCATAACTTTTGCATATGACCTCAGAAAAATATAAATAAATATGTTTTGGAAAGGATTTTCGATGAGGAATCTGATTTTTTGGTTTCTTTCGACTGATTTTTCTATTTTCACATCTCAATAATTATATGGCACATATTAGGGTTTAATTTGAATAACAAAGGATAATCAAGTTATTTCAGGTGACTAAGAGAACCCAACCAGTCAAACTAGGTTTGACTTAGGTGATTTATCTCAAGGTAAGTGGGTCATGCCCTTATCATAGATAACCTTTGGTTTATTGAATGTTTAATAATTTTTTTAAGCACTTTATGTTAAAGTCATGATAAATGCATGTTTTCCTTCAAGTATATGATTATTGAATGCTTGTTTGCTATAATCTCAGTCTAAGTATAGAAACCACATTTATGTTATGAATTATGGTTAAGGAACATGAAACCAAGATTAAGATGGAAGAGATTCCCATCCATCCTTAAGAGGGAGAAATCTCATTAAGGTTAATGGGGAGAAATCCCAACTATGTTCAGGAGGGAGGAATCCCAATAAGATCAAGTCTAAGTCATTTAGAAGATAATTAAGTCTAAGAAATATCATGGTTAATGGAAATTGATTTAGATTTATATGCACCTTGTTATGGGCTTTCCGAGCATTATGGGCTTTCCGAGCAATTATGGGCTTTCCGAGCATTATGGGCTCCTTATGGGGCATTAAGAGAGGAGCATATACTTCTAGTCAAGTTCCTTATGTAAAAGATGTCAAGAAATGATTAATGTTAATGCATGTTCATGTTTATGTCAAGTACCTTTATATGTTATTTTTATGTTTTATAATATGCCGATGCCAATTACTTACCATGTTTATTTTTCCTTTGCATGGCTGGGGATGAGATGTCTGCAAACGTTGGAGATAAAGGGAAGGAGACATATTGAGAAGATTCCAAGGATCCATGACCATAGAAGTTGTTGCCTGATGGGACGTCCATCTACGGATATCCTATCTTTCATATGTTATCTAGATTGCATGTAGCTTTGGAATCATGATGTAGTTTTCTTTCCAAGAACTTATGTATGAATCTATGTTTCAATAAAGCCAAGTGTTGTTTATTTCTTGATATTAGATCATGTATGTGACAATCCCTTCCTGAAATGCCAAGTACCCCACATTATGGATAATGTTGGGGATTAGGTTGTGCTTCCACTGGTTACATATGAAACCCTAGGGAGGGGTGTTACAGGTGTAGTACATCCTCTATTGGCACTGCATGCCCTCTATGATGCACACACTGTCCTCTAAATTGTCCTAGGGATCTCTAGTGAGGACTTATCACAAAATGTAATAATGTTTAGTTGTCATTTTCTATCTTTGTTCTTAATTTCTTATTTTTGAATCTCAATATCTAATTTCTAAATCTTCTCTTAATTAATGTCTCTAAACTTCATCTATTATATCTATATCTCTATCTCTATCCTTTAAACTGAATCGAACTCTGGATCTAAAATTTGATATTCTTATTATATGATAAACGTTATTCTGAAACTCTAATTTGTTAGAATGACTTGATTAAATCTTGATTCTTGGTAAATGATAAGTGATTCTAAAGGCTTAGGAAAAAGGATCTGAACTGAATTTAGGTATAATAAGTATATGAAAGTACCTTAAGTAAAGTATATGAAGGTAACTTAAGTAAGGTATATGAAAGTAACTTAAGTATAAAATATCCAAAAATATGATTTTTTATAAGATGACTTAGTCTCTATAAAATCTCACTAAATTTGGTCTTACCATGAATCTTAATGTATTTGTATAAGCTTAAATCTTAAACCTTAAGTATAAAATTAGTAATGTTATAAAATCTTATCTTCCAACTTAATCATAACTTAATGCACATAATCTTATAATATCATTATGAACTCAATTCACAATACATTTTGATCTCAAGAGAATCTTTACCTAGGAAACATAATCACATCTTAAGTTATTCAAACTTATGTTATGACAGTTTACTTAACTCTTGGATCTTAGTCATTGTAAGAAATGTAAATAAATTATTAGTTCTTTAATCTCTACATATATGAGAAATCTTAAAAGCATATTTTAACTTGAAAACTTTACACATTGTTATACCCATATACATGAGAAATTCTAATAGCATGTTTGTACCTAAAATTTTAATACATGGTTATGTCACACAACCATGGAAGTGTGGAATCATACTTGAATTTTTTTCTCTCTTGTAGTCTTGAGCATCCATATGAAACATTACTAAGAAACATGATAGAAATATTTTTTTTATCCCTCTTAAAAACTTAATTCATGAACTTCAATCATTCCATGACATATCTCTACTTGAGATATCTAACATATGCAATTTTATAATCACAAAAGTATATGAGATCTTTCTTTCATATCTTAACTTTAAATTCTTAGAACATTACATCATGAAAATCTTATCTAAAAAATTTATAAATGTGTTGAGTTTGATAAATATAAATACTCATGGGCATGAATCACTTACCAATTATGGTGAAAAATCCAAATATACACTCTAATCATGATCACACTTTATCTTTCCTCTTCCTTTCCACATCCGTAAGTGCGGCATTTTCCCTGGTTTGCACATAGAGCATGTCTTTGTGTGGGGGTGCACCATCAAATTTTGGTGAGGGCTCAACGCCTAAGTATACTCCTCCATGATTATACCATGATACTTTCCACTCACATATGAACCTTCAAACAATATTGTCTTTGAGAAGAAAGATACTCTCCCATTGTCAACACATTGCTCCTCAAGTATACATCTTTTCTCCTTCCCTTCTATTGAATATAGAGGAAGACAACTCAACAAGGATGCCATATCCAATGCCCCATATTTTACAATACATTGTTGCTTTCTATTATAGATCCTTCTTCTTTAAAATCATATGTTTTGATCACATACTAATTCTTAGTTGGAAATGTAACTTCACACACTCATCCCTTCTCCACAAGGAAGGAGGGTGTTATCTATTTCCTTTTGGTATGTAATTAATTAATTCAATTAGTTTTAGTCATAACAAATCATATGTCTCACTATTGACATCATTTCATTTACATAAACACCACACTATTGAGTTTTTGACCATTTTATTTAAAACACAGACACCATTCATTCACACTTTAGGTAATAAAACAAAAACTAATGATTTTCAATATTATCCTTCCTTTCCAATTGTGTCCATGGTACACTTCATAATGGATTGACCCCAAAGGCTATACACATTTTCTTTTCATCCTCTAATATCATTTAATCATATTCAAAGTCTATTTCTCTTTTGTAAAATTTATTTAAAGTCCAAAAATTTGAACTTATGTTTTCTCATCATACAAATAAACCTAAGCTTAAAAATATTAAATGAACAAAATAAGCTTCTGAAGTTATATATATATATATATATATATATATATATATAATGAAAACACCTTATGGACTAAAATGTGGTAGACAATATCTTTGGGCTCAGGAAAGATATCAAGAAAGATATCAAGAAAATACAAGAAAATTATTTCTCTGTGGAAAGATATCAAGAAAATACAAGAAATAGTTTTGGTTTCATGTTCTTCCCCACTTCTATATGTTTAAAATAGTATATTCCTTATTACTATATATCAATCACTATATACTATTACTATTATTATTTGATAAAAAATCCAACAATGTTGTATACTTTCAAAATATATTTACCTAATCACAATAAACACCCAAAATTCATGTTATACTTTCCTAGAAAATCTCTTCCATTCTTCTTTTCATTTCCAATAGAATAGAAGTAAAATTGTTTCCATATAGCAACACAAATTAATAAACGTTACTCAAAAATATTATGGTATCATCCTAAAGATCACTATATTTACTAAAAATCCAAGAATCACATTTGACCATAATTATAAATTCTGCATTGTTAACATCTTTAGATCTCCAAAAGAAACCATCGATTTGTCATCTCTCTAATTAGTTAATTTATCTAACCATTCATTACACACACTCTCATCTTTTTTGAAGACATTTCCTATTCAAATGTTAACCAAAACTCATACAAATTCGTGCACTTATGTTTATTTACTCAAAGAATATTAATAAACACTTAGATTTCCGTTATTGTCATATAATGTCCATAATTAACATGTTTGATCGTTAACTTAACTTTTATGCATTAATGGATTAGATAAGTGGAAAATACTTTATGTCGTGTTTCTTGGAATGAAATTTCAGAACATTGCTCACTCGATATTCATGTCACTAGTCTTTTATACCTTTTTGTAAAACCTTCATGGAGGAAAGAGAAATGAAGGGTCAATTGATACTTTCTTGCTATATTAAAGACCATAAAAGGAGAAAGGAGGACTTCTTGTCCATGATCTTTAATCTAATACATATTTCAAATTCCAAGTCTTTTCTCTTTTTATTTTATTTCCTTTAAAGATTTTCAAGAATAGGGGAGAGTAAAAAGGAAAAGGGGACTACTATTCATCTCTTATAATTTATGCAACATATAATTCACATATGAATTAGAAAATATATTGTGGGCCTCATTTTATTTCCTCACTTTATTTTTCTCCAAGAAATTTCATTTCATGGTATTTCTACATTGAACCCTTCAACTATTGTTATTTATGAACAGCACATTATAAGGCTTAAATCAATTTTGAAAATTTTGGATGTTACAAATCTCATCTACATGATCAAAAGATGAACAAAATAGCAAACCCTAAGAGAACTGTTTAGTAGACATTGGGTGAATTTGAACCTTGGTGGATAAGGAACTAATTTCTTGGGGATGAGTGTCAATCTTAAGGAGCTTTTGGAGATCCAAACATCATATCCAAAATAGGATATAAAAATTTGGCAAAGATGGGGGTGTGTGGTTGTAATTTGGAAATTGATTTTGGTGGAATACAAAGTCCCTCATGGTTAGGTATTTCTAGGGAACAAGACCTCCATGAGTTAAGGATTGGTGGGTTCGAGAAAGTTAGGTGAGAAAGGAATAGAACTTTCTTGGAGCCGGGTTTTCATAGAGAGAAAGATCATAAGACAAGGGGGACTAATGTACAAGTTGATTCCAATGAGGACTCTAAGGGGTGAGGGTGACACTATGTGATCTATGATCATATCCATGTGCAATTGGGGACAAAATTGATTGTTTGATCATGTAAAAAAAAGGAAAGGAGAGTATGATGGGGTGTAAATGTGAAACTATAAGAAATCACCACACTAATTAAATGATCTCTTATTTAGGGTTTAAACTATATAACTTCTTTCGTAAATTAATAATAGGGCTCAATGATTATTCGAAATAGGTGAAAGTTTGTGGCTTGACTAATTGCACTGTGAGGATTTTGAAAATGCAGTTTTTTATAGATTTTAGAAACAAAACCGTTTTTCCTTGACTTTTAGGATAAATATGTATTTAATCATACATGATTATCAAAAAATAATTAGAGTCTCATATTTTGAATAACACCAATTATTTTCTTGATATAATATGAATTTTATTGGACCATCATATGTACATTCAATGGGTCACTTTCAATTCAACCCATACTTGATACTTATCTATTAATACTACAATTTGTGAAATTATAAAATGAAGGGCCTGATTTTGAATCAATTTTGATGATAAAACTTTGAGGACATTACAACTCTACCCACCTTATATTTCTTCCTTGAAATTGTCATGGTACGACCCACCTTAGGGTTTTAGTTATTCCTATTTTTCAATACTCAACATGTATTTCATCTAACAAAACTAGGGCTAGAGCTAGATCATACCTTGTTATCTTCTTCCTCCACATAATAAAGTATTGTAATGATTCATGCTTGTCTATTTTTTTATTAATTTGGGTTAGGGTTTTGTCTTGTATTCGTTCCTTGCTTTGATCTTGGGACATTCATGCTTCAAGTGACGTGGATCTCCACAATAATAGCACATTCCTGGCCCTTGTTTGAAAGCCCACCATGGAGTATGTCAATAGTGGCAAAAGGTTCCCTAGTAGATGGTTCTTTTAGAGCTTTTCTCTTCATATGGTAATGATTGTGGGAGGAGAGTGGTGATGATGATTGTTACTGCAATTTTCTCTTGAACTTCCTTATTAAGAATCCTTCTTGAGTGATGTTTGAACTCCAAAGTAGCATCAAGAGCATCTTGTTATGTAGTGAGTCCTCTCCTAAAAGATGCAAAGCTAAGGTCATAATTGAGATCCCTATTGAACTTCTTTGTTTTGCACCTCTCGTCATAGACATGACCATACTTTTGTAGGATTCAAAATATTCATGGCATAATGGGTGGCAATGGTGTCACTAGACTGTATAAGTTTGATGAGCTACTATTATTTCTTCTTGATTATAGCTTTAGAGAATTCCTCCCGGGTAAAAGTGGGAGCATAGGATTCTCAAAAATGTAGGAGATTCTCCCACCATGTCTAAGATGCATCTTTTACATTAAGGGTACCAAAGTAGACATTGTAGTGGTAAGGGCAGTCTAGATCATGAAAAAAATGTTCCATTTTCTACAACCAACTTAGATTTTACAACCACAACCATCTCTTCCGCTCCATAATATGAGTCCAGATTGATCATCAAGAAGTCAAGTAGAGAAAGCTCAGGGTTGAACCTAGGGTTAGCTAGCTAATCATGTTCTCTTACCATGGTGGTGTCTAGGGACCTAACTTCATTATCAAAGGGAACCATGAGAACATCACCACCATTAGCATGTCCAATAAACCAAGACTCATCACCTCATCCTATTAGGTCCTTATCAGATCTTAGTTTGGGAGCCATATATAAAAGGGAACAAAACTAGATGTCACATTGAGAAAACCATGTGCCCAACTATATTTTTTCTCTCTATAACATATTTAATAACACAATATTCAAAAACATATAAATTATTAAGTGAATCCTTAATTCACATTGGGATGCCATAAAATGATAATCATTGCATAACAATGTAATCTCATTCAACCAACACATGTTAGCAAATGCAATTCTCATGTCTCAATTTCCACAACATAAAACATAAACTTTGAAGCAAGCAAATCTAGTACATGTTCCTCATTTTATATGAAAATGGAAAAAAAATGACATAGGATAGTTGCCACCCCATCAGGGATAAACTCCTAATATATCCTTGAGATGTATGCTTCAATATTTGTTGTTCTTTCTTCTTGCACATATTGTGTCCCCATCCATGCATTCAACTTTGAAAACATGTTGAAGTAAGAGACATCAAGTATAGTTACAACAAAAAAATAGTTCATGGAAGTAAGGAGAATAATCAAACTAATTGAGAAATAAATTTGAATTCACATGTTATGATCTAAATGATTGATCATAGGGTCCTATGTTGTTATGCACCAACTATGCTCATTAGGACTATAGGATTAATTGATGCTCTGTTTGAACTCATGATTTATGCATGCGTAACATTACTAATTTTATAAGATTATGAAGGCAAAAGAGCTCCATTATGTTCCATTGCAACTGATAAGGCTTCAATGCTCATCATAAACATGATGCAGAAACAATAATGCAACCCATTTCAAGATTAAGTGGGAAAAACTATACTTCTCTTTGAATTTAAAATTGACATGCTATAGATCTTTTGAAATTGAACTTGAAATCATAAGAATAAGTTAACAACTTTTTAGAAAACATACAACCTAGTAGTATCTAAATTGGAGTACATAGATATGTAGATAATATATCTTGATCATAATAATAATTCATAAAGTGATTCAAAACCAATACTGAATACTCACAGTGCATCAACCCACTTCTATGCTTAGAAGGAGTCCCAAATCATCCTTCTTATATTTAGATCTAATTTCCTAAATCACATTTTGTTGATTAGGGGCTTGGGTGTCATTACAGTTTGAGTTTGATTTATTGGTAGATTCATGTGGTTATAAGTGGTTAGGTCAAATTGAATCACTAGATATGGAATTAAAATCAACTAATCATGTGTGTACTTCATTAGTCTTTAAAGTAGAGATTAGGATCCTTAATAAAACATCATAACAAGAAGACAAACATGGGCTTGGAAATCATATAATAATGTTTTCATGAAAAATTCTTTGCAAAACATGTTTACATTTATTTTTCTGGCCATAGGTTTAATTATTGTGAATTTGAGAAGAATTGACCAATTATAGAGTAAGATAAATCCACATCTAAGACATTATCCAAACTCCTATGGTTTATCCAGGTGTCAGACCCACTCTAATGCGGCCCAATGGCCATCAACAACATGGTAAAAAAGAAAGAAAGAAAGAGTGATAGATGGGTAAAAAGAGTTAATGTGATTGATTGTGTAGTCGAATGATCAACAAATGACCAAAACATTAACGAATTCTCAAAATATAGATGAAAAAACTTGGATTCTCTTGATAAAAGGAAATTAGAACCAAAGACGTCAATGTACAAAGAAGATAGGCATTGTAAAAAATAAAAATGATGATTGGGAGAGTCAAAATTGCTAAAAAGACTTTGATATAAACAAAAAGGAGGGAAACATTGAAACATTCCTTTAGAATGGAATTGAGGTGTGAAAGAGCTTATTGGCCTCGTTTATAGGAAAATGTGACTATCTATTATCATTTTCATTGTCTTAAGATCTGCGAAGATGCTTTGGTAGGAACTAGGTGAAGTCAAACCCAAGTGGATAGGGAACTAATTGTTGGGGGTCAAGTGTCAATCTAAAGGAGCATCTGGAGGTCTAAGAATCATATATGAAGTGTTATATTAAGGTTTGTTAATGAGGGGGTGTGTAGTTGTCATTTTTAGGTCACGTTTTGGTGGAATACAAAGTCTCTCATCGTTACGGATTTGTATGACATGAGACCCCAGTGAATTTTAGTTTGATAGGTTTAAGAAAGAGAGTAGAATATGGAAGAGAAGTTCAATGCAAGGTGGATTTCATATAGAGATAGATTGGCAGATGTGGATAACTCAGATTCAGTACGAGTCCAATTATAAATCAAACTTCTGAGGGTGACAATATGTCAGTCATGGACTAGATCCGAGTGCAAAAGGGAACAAAATTGATAATTCAATCACGTAAAAAGAGGAAAGGAGCCTATAATAAGGTATAAACGTGAAACTACATGAAATCCCCACCACTACGAGAAAGATATGAATTAACTATATTTAGTCTACCTACAAATATATTACATGTAGCTAAAATCAACTTTTCCTTACAATATTTAAAATCATAGTTAAAATGATTGTAGTGAATAATATAGTTAAGTAATAATGTAGTGAATAATATAGTTAAGTAATAGTTACAAATTGCTTACAAAATATTTTTAATTATATTTTCTAGCCTAAATGTATTACGGAGTCTGTGTATATTACATTGTTTCACAAAATTGGTTTAGCGCCAAATTTTTCATTAACCTGCTGCCTACCTTGTTTTAAAGTCTATCTCGCTCCATTCATCTCTGATGTTCCCAAATAAAGGGTATTTTGACCTTAACCATCACGCCAACTGCAACAAAAGAGGGAAACCTAGAGGTAAATCTCATCATATATTGTAGCATAATCTCCATCTTGGTCTTTTTTGTCGATTGTTGTCCATGCTCCCTTTCGGGCGCTCTTCCTATTTGCCTTATTTTGGATTTGTTAATCTGTCCCCCCTTTCCTAAATTGCCCAAATGGAATGTAGTATGGATAAATGAGGAGATTCTAATATACCTTATCACCTCCTAGGCTTCAACTTTTACCATTGAGGGCTATCTTCATTCACGTATCACATCATGGCTATGTCCTACCGCAATACCAATTTTCATGCTTATCAGCTCTAACGAAACCACATGTCAGATGCTGGTGGAAGTAAGATTAGTTTTGCCAAGATGAGCTAGCCTACTTTCGTAATGCAAATTAGATGAGTTCATACACACTCCATATTGGGTGAGTTCATATGCACATTGGCGTCATCATGGGTTTTGAGAAGATTTCAGTGTATTTCTCCTATTGTACACATTTTCAATATTTGTATATCCATACATTTTGTTTTCTAGAACCAAATTTGAGTAAGATTGGTGTTAAAGGCTTTCTTCCTGATAAGGTGGTCGGTGAGGAAATATTTTTTTGGCTCTTTGATTACTGGTCACTCAGTTTTCATTTTCTGTTATAAATAAGTATTCTCATGTGACAGTAGAACTACAAATTTGCTAACTATATAGTAGCAATGTTGTTCCTGTACTATTGTTTCCTTATTTTCTTTTTCGGCTAGAGGTGGTGTAGATATCAGCCATCCATATGATCCCATTTTCCCCATGTTTGGTTCACCAAGCAGAAGCAGTTTCTCGAACTTATTTTTAAAAAGATAGGTCTTGTAGAGTCCCATGCCTCACAGATGAATGAATGCATAACTTTATGTGTTGAGAGCAATACATTTTTTTAAATGTGTTTATAACTACTTGAAATGTGTTTTTATATCTAATCATGATCCATTTGAATGACTACCTTTTATCTTTGTACATATATTTTAGTAATCATTGAGTTGTTGAGCTGTACAGGTTTAGTAGAACTGAATAGATTATTTGGTCGTCTATGATCATATTGAAATTATGAATACTTCCTAGGACATAGTTTTCTTGTAAAGTACAACTGTAAATATATTTTAATAATCTTTTAGTTGTCAAGTTGTACTAGTTTAGTAGAAATGAATATCTCATTATGTGGTCTTTGATAGTATTGAAGTTATGAATATTTCCTAGGACATAGTTTTCTTATAAAGTGCAACAAAAGCATATATAGTGATCTTATTTTTTATCATCAATGTCTGGACCGCCAAGGTATCACTATGTACCAACATGGGGTCTTCTGCATCTTAAGGAAGGTGTGGTAAAAGAAAATAAATTCCTAGATGTTTATAGAGCCACCAATGTCAGTTCTATAGCATGTAATGAAGTTACTACAGTTGGATTAGATATGATGACTAGATTAGTTTCTTGTGTCTGACAATTATTGAGTAAAGATAAGACAATGAAAGCAAGAGAAACATTATTGGGTGGCATACCTCAGGCTTCATCCATGACACACCCTAACCCTCATTCATGATGAAACATGGTTTCAGATCTTTACTAGGATAGGAACTTTTGCTCGTAGGTAACATCACCAATGCAGGGTGCCGAATTCTGGATGAATGATGAGATGCCCACTAGGAGTTTTTTTTTTAAATAACATTTGACTCATTCCATTTGGTGGCATTTTTTTAACCATCATGACTATCAATACAGAACTTGTCAGAAAGAAAGAACCGATATACTCACACTAATTAAAGAATGAAATTTTCATCAAATATCATTTTCATCCTAGAGTCATTGACTTCAATGCTCATGATGTTTAGAACCAAGTTACATTAATGAAAGCTCAATCACACATGAAATTATAGTTTTCCCCCTTCCTATACCATGACTTATTGTAATTTAGATATGAAGACATCCATCTTGTCAGAAATTAGTATCCATATTTGACCTATTTGATGACCTATACGAATTTGGTAACTGAAAGCAAGCAAGAAGGCAATATTTGACATCTATATTCATTAGTTTCTGGAATATCTTTAGTAGCATGAAATTTGACTTGTTTAGGATGATTCTGGGTTGTGATCATGATCCACCTCATGAGAAGTAATCATATCATGTGTGGAAGATTGGAAATTTCTTTGTTCTTATGCTAGGTGTATGTACGATTTATGAGTAGATTCAGATGCCTCTTATAGTTTGAATTGTACTTTGTTATTATTACCATACAAGTATGGCTTTTTTATGCTAGATGAAAGGCAAACCTCATGAACCATTTTAGTTATAATTATTGATAAACCAACACAACCAGACTGATTTTATACATGAAGAGAAAGTTTTCACATGTGGAGGCATGTTCTTAGACACACTCAAGATCTGGTTTCTTTCTTACCATGTCTAGACAATAATCAAATTATAATACTTTTTCATGTACTATGGATCTACATGATGTAGGTCTCTGACAAATATCTTGTAACATTTTATAGGATTGCTAGATAGATATTTTTTGCGTTTATTTTATTTAATATTTATTTTTAATCCAAGATGTTCCTTTGCAATTAGTTATGAATAAATAGATTATAATACTTTTCCTTCTTGGGTATTTTGACACCACATTTTATCAAAATATTTTGTATATCATCGTCTAGCTTCAGATTGTTTACCCTATGTTTCATTCCTAGGAATTGATTATATAAAATATTGCACATGTTGAATAAATTTGATATTGTCATTATTTTTCAAAGTCAATTCTATTATAGACTAGCAGTTGTGTACAAAATATGTGGGTAATATCTTGCATCAGTGAATAAGTGAACCAACAACTTAATTTTGGCAAAGTCTACATAGTAGAAACTTGTGACTATCATAACCTATAAAAGAGAAAATCATGTAATGCCAATGTGATATATCTATTGAAAATTAATTGGATATGAATAGCTCTTGGCTCGAAAATGTTAGAGACTTTGTGAAGTTGTTTATATTCACCAGGAAAATTATTGGCTCTAAAATAATAAAATTCATGAATAAGAATTGAGGTAGACCATGATAAGAAAGCACGTTTGCATGCTGCAAATCACACTAATATGAATCTAGGATGAAAATCTAGATGTAATCATGAACATGATATCAATTCCCCCTGCATCTCTTTTACTTTATACTATTCCTGTAAAGTTACTTACATGATACATTCTTTAAACAATAATCAAGGTTTCATTAACTGAAATAACTACACCATCTTGTTGATTCACATGTAATACCTTACTCCATATATATGAATTACAGATGCCTTGTTTCTGTGGAAGAAACATGGTTTAGTTCTTACTAGATTGGTAACATAAAAAGTTGGAAAGTAATTGTTTTAGTGAAAAGTGTAAATAAAATGAATTCATATTTTTTGATGCATAAAGGCATGATTATGTTTATCTAAAGAACTAGTGTTGATGGGCCAATTAAAAAATATAGATGGACTTTTAAAATTTCAAGTCATATATATATATTATATGTTTTTTTACAAACTGAATATTCAAACTTTCAAGTGTTCTGAACTATACATAGTTATACCGTTATCATGGTGTTTTCATCCCTCAAAACCCCTTCCATCTCTTATAATTTTAATCTATTCCAAGTATCATGATTAACCAAAGTCAATCATGGACGCTGTATACGTTAAGATACTAGTAGGAGATAGGAATGCACCTACATGGAAGTAACTGACAATAAGGCTGGAAATGAGATTAGTTCTAAGATAGAGAGGTAATGTCTATTGGATTTGATTATAAGTCATGCATACTGGAGGAAATGAATGAGAAGATTCATGGAGATAATATCATATATGATGATATCTGTTGGACAGAACATTTGATAATACAAATATGTACGCTTCATCATCTACTATTGGCTAGGTGAGAATCAGAGGTGTATATTTATGAGTCTCAACCTCATCCATGAAGAGGGAACGTCTAGTTCTAGAACCGGTTATAGGGTTAACTCAGGAGATAGTGAGACCCATAAGTAGAAGGTTGGGAACCTAGACTCCAAGACATGAGGAATTATGAGAAAGATTTACATCATGTGTCCTATACTAGCCTACCCTGAGTGGATGAGTTGAGCTACTTCATGCATGATCCCTATAGGCTTGTCGTACCCTAGATGTCTTTGGAAGGACCAAACCCAAGAAAAGAGAAAGAGGCTTCTAATATTGATGTATAGATGATATGAGTACCTACCATTTAAGTGAGATAACAAGAGTTCCTAGATCCTAGAGAAGTAAGGGATGTAATGTGATGTGAAGCCTTAGACTCAGATTGGTAGTCCTTGTGTAGGACTCTAATGGTTTTTTACATGGAATATAAAGATGGGAAGCATATGCCTAGCATATTTTGGTTTGATACGTTCTTGAGGAGCTAAGTCATGCAATTTAGATAGCTAATGCAAAGGAGGTAAATATGAGGTTCCTAGACCAAAGAGGGGAAGTTGTGATATCTAGTGCATATAATACACACAAGGTTGAGTGAGTTCATAGAAATTAAGCATGGCACCCGCTCAAGTTTTAGATAAAAGGAAACCCAACTTGGAATGAAGTATATGTATGATGAGCAACTTGCATAAGTTGGTGTCATATGTATGTACAAAATTTGACCAACCTGAAGACATGACGAACAAGTATGACATAATAGAAAACTTAGAAATGGATTAATAAGTTGTCTACTTGCTAGACACATGCATGGGTGAAATGATAGGATATATGCCTACATGTGATGATGTAAACTTTGGATTCGAGAAATAATTTGTGACCCTTAGCACTATCAAGTGATAGTTTTCTCCTTTCCTGGGAAAGGGCCCTTCCTAAAGGAGTGAGTACCAAAATTTTTCTAGAAATGGAGGTAACTTTAAAGGTCACTTAGAAGAAATTGATAGATTAAGTACCTAAAGAACAAAATCACATAGATTGAGCATGAATCTTTAGACCCCAAGTATGACCATATCCAAGGAACATAAAGAAAAGTCACTATGAAAGTGACTAGAAGAATGGGGACATGCCTAAATAGGTAGGTCGCCATGTTTCCCATGAAGGGACATAAGGAAAACTTTGAGTGCCCAGGTTGTTGACAGAAATTCATGTGAGGATTCTAAAGGATGCAATGTGCTTGCATATAATAAAAGGAACCACAAGCAAAATGTGCGGTGAAATAAAATATAGTTATGATAGAACCCTAAGTCAATCCTAATGTCATGTAGGGATGAGACCGATGGGAGTAGGAGTTGATTGTTCCCTAAATGCATGAGACCGTAGGGTCTAGAGGTAGCATCTATGTTTGCTTGAGGCCCTTATCTAGGAGGTTGGCCACCTTCATGAGTTCATTGGGCCTGAGGGGTAAATGTGAGGGGGACTCCCTAGATGCATAAGGGTAAGATCACCCCAAAAGTACTGACACCTTAGAGACCTTGAGGAAATGACTCAGTATTGTAAATTGGAGTTATGATTAGACTCAAATGTTATGTGGAGAGTTTTCCTACAAGTGTGCATGGAATGGTATAATGAGGAGAATAAATCAACTTAGATTGGAAAATAAAATGGTGATGTGTGATGCAACGTCTCTACTCTTAGAATGGGATGAGCTTCGTATTTGGACTGAAACCAAAAGATTATTTCATCTTGCTATTGGTGTGAGAGAGGGGAAAAAGTGCATGCCATACTAGGAATAAAATTGATATGAGGAATAAATACTTAAGTTGAAATTTTCTTGAGAATTGGAGGAATTACCACACCCTTAAGAGAAAATATGGATAAAAAGTTTGGAAGAAAAGGTGAGCAAGGTAATCACTAAATTAAGATTGCAAATGAAGATACAATAATCAAGTGGAATTTGAATTATGTAGGTATAAGATTGGATCTGGTAACCAAAATAATGAATGCAAGAGATTGAAGTACCTCCTACGTCAGAAGGGCCTAGACCTGAGACAAAGACGATGGATGGAGTATATGATAGATTATGATTTCACCATCACCTATCACCTTGGGAAGACTAATGTAATAGCAGATGCACTAAGTTGGAAACAACTCAGGTGTACTATCTAGTTAGTGGAAAGAATTTGAAGAGTTTGATAGGCGGACTCTACATCCATTAGAAGACTGGATGTATGTGGTTAACATATAGATAAACAAGACCTATTGACCAAGCTTGTAGTTTCCCAAAGCTTTACAAAATGAAACATTTTTTAGAGAAACCTCAGTGGGAGTAGATGGTGGAATCTGCTACAAGAGTCCTATTTGGGTTTTGAGAGATACTTGCTTTAAGAATCTTGTCTTGCAAGAAGCTCATGGCTCTAAATATATAGTACACCCCGATGGCATCAAGATGTTTAAAAACATGCAACAATCCTTTTGGTGGCATGGGATGAAGATAGACATAGCAGCATATGTGTCTAGTTATCTCACATGCTAGATGGTGAAGGTTGAACACCAACAACCTGGTGGATTGCTACAGTCGCTTGAATTTCCTAAATGGAAAGGGGAAATAGATCACCACGGACTTTATGGTGGGTATCCCAAAGACCAAGAGAGGTCATGATGCAATATGGGTTGTGGTAGATCACCTTACCAATTCGACACATTTCCTCTCCTTAAAGATCACTACCAAGGTGATGTACCTAGTGGATATATATATTAGAGAGATAGTTCATCTACATGGTGTTCAGAGTTTGATTATTTTTTATTGTGATCCTAAGTTTGCTTCCAAGTTGTGGAAGGAAGTGCATGAAGAACTCGACACTAGACTAAAGTTTATCACAACTTATCACCCCAGACTGATGGATAGTTAGAAAGGACGATCCAGACTTTATGGGATCTGTTGAGAGAATGTGTGCTTGATTGGGGTGGATCATGGGAGCAACACCTGCCATTAGTTGAGTTATCTTACAATAACAACTACCAAGCCAGTATCAGGATGCCTTCGTATGAAGCTCCCAATAGTAGGTTGTGTCAGTCACTGCTTCACTAGGATGATGTCAGTTAGAGGACCTTATTGAGGTCATAGGAACTACATTTGTATGTTGATAGCATCTCTTTGATCAAGAAAAGGATAAAGAGAGCCCATGATCGACAAAAGTCATATGCTCATGCGAAGCGGATTCACTTGCATTTCACTGTGGGTGAACACATGTTTTGAAAATACGACCCCTCCAAACTATCGCTAAGAATAGATGAAAGTTGAGTCCCCGATATGTGGATCCATTTGAGATTTTGGAATGGAATTGTGAAGATGCTTATCATTTGGCCTTACCCCCGCAGTATAGTCTTATGAATGATGTGTTCCATGTGTCAAATCTGAAGTGTTATGTGAAGGAACGAGCCATGTTTTGAGCATTGAACCTATTAAACTCCAAGGGAGGCTGACTTACCCTGAGTCACCTATGAGGGTACTGGATACCAAGGTGAAAGAGCTCAACAGTAAAAAAATTGAGATGGTAAAGATTCTCTGGAAGAACCTTGGAGAAGATGAAGCCACATGGGAGATAAAGACTAACATGGAAAAGGTATACCCTAAATTATTTGCTTAATTGGTTTAATTTTGGAGGCAAAATTCCTATAAGGGGGAAAGGATGTTATAACCTCAATTTTTCTTGTATTGATTGAAATGAAATTTTGCAAATAAAAGGGATTTGAATGGAACTTTGTATGCTTTGTTTTCAAATATTGGATTCCTTTTTAAATTTTCCCTTGGATGCATGATTTTGTGGTTGTTATTGTTTAATAAACCAATGATGGATAAAAGAGAAATAGGATAAAAAACAATCCCATAATAAGTAATAGGGAAAAAGAAATAGAAGATAATTGTGTGTCTAAGAGAGAATTATGTAGAATTTTCTAGAAAATGGCATGGATGACCAATATTGATTATTTTTCGATTCCACATGGTTTCAAATAAGAAACGAAATCAAAATGAAGAAAAAGAAGAACAAGGAAGAGAAAAGATTAATTTTAAATGCATAATATGTGCTTTATATGTGGATGACTTCCATGTCAAGGAAAGTATATTTTGTTTTTGAATTTTGGCCTCAAACTTTTCCACAAGTACATAAAGTCATTATAGACTTTTAAATTGAATGGAAAAGGGTTAATTATCTTTCTGAGAATGGAAACACAATGCTATTTGATTTAATTATAAATAATGGAAAGAAGAAGATAATTTTAGAAGTTGGGAATAAGGTGCCATATACTAGTGTGAATTATTTAGTGGCTTTTTGTGTTGCAAAATCAAAATACTAATATGTATAACATAGTATCTCCTCATGATTAATGGATTAAAGTCCAAGTTAAAGGAAAATATAATCAATTACTCCCTTTTTGACACATTATATAAATACTTTGCTATAGGTGTGTTGGCATAACAGAGACAGTACCTTGATAAACCAAAGGAATGTGGTTTTGGCAAGGAAATAATGAAGGGAAGAAATAAATACTAAGAAAGGTGGTTAGTTCATCGAAGACAATAGGAAAATTTTCACTATTGATAAGAAAGAACTTAAGTGCCCCAAACCTTACTACCCTCAACTATATAAGGGTTGGACCCAAGGCATCGATTCCAGAGGATCTCAGACATTATACGCTCTTCTTCCAACCCTATATCCTTCCTGACCACTACTGAAGGGATGATGCAATCCTAGGAGCAGCATTAGCCATGGCGGGTAGTTCGAGGGGAATCATGATGCTCCTTCAAGATAGAACAACAACCAAGTTGCCCAACTCCTTGGCCTAGCCACCTACATTACGTTGGCAAGCCAGTTGATGTTTGGAGACCAGGTTTTCTTCAGCCCAGCCACATTGGACACAACCTGGAGGCCTTTCCGTGTGTGATAGAGGGTGGTGGAAGCAAAGGGTCCCTCATTGGTGCCCTTCGAGTCCCAGGGAGGGGAAGCAACATCATGATTAACCCTTACCGAGATGACAGTGAAAGGTTTCACGAGGATGGTGATGAGTAGAGACAAATTGACTAAACTGCCCATGTGATGCATGAAGAAATGAGTCATCACATGGGGGAACATGGTCTTTTCATAATATCTTAAGCTGACTCAACTACGATGGAAGAAACTTATAGGTTTGCTACATGTCACCCTCAGATTGGTCCTAGTAAGTAAATCATCCAAAATTCATAAATAATTATTGGTAACACGAATTGCAATGAACCATATATGAAAATTGATCAGGGGAATGCAGCGAAAGTAAAAAAATGATTCAAGGCCTAAATCTTCTTGTAACTCAAAAAGTGTATAAAGATGTTATCTTTTATGGTTTTAATTAATTTAAAGACCTAAGTTTTCAAGATTAAATGATCTATGGTGTTCCTTGATTGTTGTTAAGAAATATTTAGCCTTTTGAACTAAATGGATACATTAGATTGAATTGGATGATAATTGTGTATAATTTGTCTAATTAGGGTTTCATGATGATAAAAGTGCATTAATGGACTTAAAAACCCTAATTTTTATAATTGTGAGGTTTAATGGTTTTAATTGTGGAAAACAATCAAGAAGGCATGAAAAGAAGTTCTTGATATAATCTGCAAATGAACACCCTTAATTTGGATAATTTGAGTTATTAGGTTTTTTCTAAATGGAAAAGTGTTTTAGGGTTTGTGGACCTAAAAATGGTAAAATTGGAAATTGAAAGCTTGGAAACCAAGAAACCCTAAGGAAACCCTAAAAAGGTCTTAGAAACCCTAGATTAGAATCCCAAGTCAATAAAAGGTGTTTGGATGCGATTGTAACCATTAGGTGTTATATATGCTTTTTAGGATCAAGTTGCTTGATCTATTGCTTTACTTGGTTGATTGGACTTCTTGATTGGATTAGCTACCTTGATTGATTTTGAGACTACTAAATCAGGTATGTGGTTACGCATATGTCTAATCGCTCTAGTTTCACAATGATTTTTGAGGTTTTGTCGATTTCTTGAAATTAAATGCTTGGATGAATTTAATTCTTGAAATCTATGAAGTGACTATGACTATCATCTTATAATATCTATAACTTGCTCAAACCTTCATACCACCTCTGGGATATATGAGTATAGTCATGATGATGACTAAAGGACCAAGCCCCATTTTGGGAAGGTCAGACCAAGCTGGAAATTGGGAAGGTCACAAGTGGTCAAACCCTAGGTTGGGAACACCTAATGGCACCTAGCTCCAAATTGAGAGGTGAACAAAGAGGTAACTCACTCCAGATTGAGAGGCAGCCTAATGTCTTCTGTAGGGTCAACATTCTATGAGAGGGTATACCAAAGGGTAGGTAAAATTGGTTGAGAAGTTATAAAGAAAAATAATTTTATTTGAAACAAATAATTGTTGTGATTATGTTGTTACAATTATCTGTAAACTTTTAGTGTCCCCCACATACAAGTATAATTTGTTATACTGGCTCACATTTTGTTTTTTGGCTTTTTAGGGAATTATGTAGTTTCGTTTATGAAAAGTGAATGTTCAATAAAAGGTGACATTGAAAAACAATAAGGCAAAATAATATTCAGAGGATTATAGTTAGTTCTTTGGGTAAATTTCCAAACTCCTATTTTTTTAAAGGTATGTGAAAAGGAAATTTTACTACTACTTTAAACTTAGTTGTGGAAGAATTTATTAAATATTTTTTATTATTTACAAAACAATATGATCCTACTTTGGTATAAAGGCTCTAGATTCTTGGCCTTCCTTAATTGGGTTGCCGAGGGGTGCAGACGTTACATTCCTCTATTTAACAATTATTTTGTTTTAGGTTTGCTAAATGTAGAACAGATATAGATAGCAAGGAGATCATGCCTATTATTCTTTAATATTAAGATGTCCTTAGATTTTTTGGGAATGAAAGTCTAGCCAAGTACAATGTAATTGACTTGCTATTGATTCAATTCCCAATGATAATCAACATAACAAAATAGATTTCAAATATAATCATCATTTTATTGGAGAAGTTAGAATAACTTTTAATAAGAACATTATCCCTACTAGAGTAGGGGTTACTAACATTATAATATTAAGCTACATACATATCTTTTACCCCATTCTTGAGAATACATATAAAGCATTTATCTAGACAAATATACAACCAGAGATAAAAAAACTATTTAATATTAATATATATTGAATGGACAATCATCTTCATCCTTTGTTTCCTACTAACATCCATAGCTAACACGACATTCTAAAAATATTTCAAACAAACACGAACCTTTTTGCTTTATAATCAATCTAGTTAATATTTTGCGTCATGTTAGTCTGAGACCTACAATGTACACTACAACTTGTAATCATCTTATAGATCCATTAACCTAACTTGCTAATATCCTATATATTTATAGACTCAGTTGTTGTGAGAATCTGTGCTTGTTTTTATTCTTGAATTCTCATCATATGGGTAAATATTCATCATGCCACTATTACTCCATGTATCTTTATCGGTCATCCTAAATTAGTTTTTATTCATTCTTTTCATTTCTTCTTGTTCCATCTTCTAGAGATATGTCATCATGTATCACTATCTATACAATGGATTCCACTTGCATGCCATGTGTAATTATACATCTCAAAATAAACAAACACATGTTATTTTTCCATGTTTGATACCATCAAAATAGTTTTATTAATTCTATAGGGAACTGAGATGTATGCTCATATGATTTTTGCAGATGATGCTTTCTTCCTCATTAATGGTCATGCGAAATAGCTCGAAGGTGTATGTGACACTCTGGAAACCTTTTGGTGACCTAATTGGTCTATATATTAGTGATATCAAATCACAAATCTTTCTCTCCAAATCTTGCGACTCCAAAAGAGGGAGTTTCAAAGATATTGTAGGTATTAATCAGGCTAGGTTTCCCACAATGTATTTAGGCATTCCCATTATTACTGGAACATGGAAAAGCTCTAATTACATAAATTTTGTGGACGACCTTCAAACTACTATGGACAAGTGGCGTGGCATCATTATGTTCATGGATGGCAGAATTGTTCTCATCAAGGCATTGTTGGCTAGAAAAATCAACTATTGGCATTGAAATTTTTGAGTTTTATTTGGGCAAGTTTAGATCTTTGATGGTCAGTTTCTTATGGAGTGGTGGAAACCATGTTGTGGCATGGGCCACTATGGTACAACTGAGACATGGTGGGAGATTCGGTAGCTGATGAGTATATCTATAACTGCTTTTGCATATAGTTTCATTCACTTTTTAGGGGTTGTTGTGTTTCTATTTCCTAGTTTTAGCCTCAGATTTACTTAAATACAATTATCTTCCGTTTGCTGGACTTTATTCACTTTACATACTTTTCATGCAAAACCAACTAAAAAGATACTTTATTGTCTAGAAGGACAATCAAGGCCTCATGATTGCACTCCTAGGGAAGGAAGGCCCGAGAATCTTTCCATTATCCACCTTCCAACCACCCATTCAAGCGATTGGATCCTCTAGCTTCTGGACACGAGCATCCCTCTACCCAGAGTCCCTCAAATTCTATAGTTCTAATGTGTACTCTCCGCATCCAGCCTATTCGTATTCGACCCATGCTGGACATTCAGAGAACCAAATATAAGTTCCAAACTGAGTAACCGACATGAGGCACCTGGTGGACTGAGTATGGGCCATGCAATTAGCTTCTATTAACCACAAATATTCTGCATTAGGGATTCAGTAACGAAGAATGCATCTACAAAAGAGAACCATTATCGTCCATTCTAAGGGGTCTCTTATTAGTGATTATAAGACACATTATGCAACTCAAACCCTAAAGAGGAGCAAGGAGGCAAAGACCACAGTGGAGACACTAATCTTCCTACACTAGGCGTCATGGCCCATTCCATTCTTCTACCTACCCTTCTTTTGTTGTATCTCATCATGAACAAGTAGATATTTGTGTTGGGGCATGGGAACTAGACCCAATAGCCCGTATTTTAGTATAGCTTGTATCTAAAAGAAACAATATTATTGCTAAATAAAGTATCATTCTTCCTATTTCCTTGCCTTGCAAATTGACATCTTGCTTCAAATATATGTTATAATTGTGGATGTGCTTGTTGATGTAATCATTATTACAAACTCAAAATGATCTTATTATCCCTCAGATGTGTTATAAAGGGATGGTGAGGTGATTGGGTTACGATCTTCTAATGTGCCGAGAATGGTCGACCATTGTTAGGGAGTCTAGTCAGAATAAAGTAGGAACTTGGATGTTGATTTTGGTCGTGTCCAAGGGAGTTTAATCCATGCAATGATCTGTATCCCATAAGGGTGCAATAGCTAAGCCTCTCTTTAGTAAATTGTTATCTAGGAGTTAAATATTTCTAAAATAATTATGCAGAATTTAGCAAGTGAAACCCCATGCCCTTTTCCTTTTAGTATATTAATTTACTTCTTTAATCATTGTAGCCACTAGCGAATATTATTTAATTAATAAATTAACTGACTCGGTGATAAATATTACCTTGAATACTTCTAAATATATAATACTGCTAAAAAAGGTTGTCCTTTGGGTCCGATCCTTAAGTGTACTACAATAAGGCTTCCATTTGTGTGGAGTGGGGAATTAGTGCACAAATTTGGATTAAACTTATGGATTAGGTTTTCTATTGGTGTGACATTGGAAGCCCCATAAAAAATTGGTGCTATTGTCAGGGACAATAGTAGTTATATATGTTTAGAAGTATAAGTGTAATTAGGGCTTTTCTTTTTTATGCTTGATATTATTGAAAGTCCTCTATAGCTCTACCTTTTTTCAGGTACTCCTAGTACATGCAAAGATCTAAAAGTCTTGACACCAGATTATTGTTCAAACCTAAAATTGAGAGAAATCTCAAAAGAATTTGCAAGGAGAAAACCATGGTAGACTGAATAGTTTTGGAAGCAATTACTTAAGAAATGTGAACCATCTATTGTGGACTAATGATAATTACACATCATAGAAGCTAGAACATAGGAAGAAGTCGAATTAAAGATCATCGAAGAAGCCAGCCAAGCCATAACATGCACTAAAAAATCAAGGGACATTCTATCCCTAAAGGCACTGACTTGACTCATCCATCCCAACATCTAAGAAACTCGAACGAGATCAGGGTTTAGTGGGTATGTCTATTGCAAAATTCAACCTTCACATGAAGGATTGAATATGACTGTCATGAACATTTCCTCAAATTCTTTGACCTTTGCTCCATGATGAAGCTGTCAGGCACCACTAATGATGCCATATGATTGCAACTTTTCAAGTACTCGACAAAGCCAGAGCATGGTATATCACTCTTCGAGGGGACCCGATCACAACATGAAAATCTCTACAAAACTAGTTTCTAGATAAATCCTACCCACCCTCAATCACATACTCAATTAGATAAAAAATCACAAGATTCAATCAAGTACTTGAAGAATCTCTATATGAAGAGTGGGAATGGTTCAACGAACTCCTACGCAAGAGCCTACATCATGGGATTACCAAAAACCAAATCATCAATTTTTTCTATCAGGGTTTTGAAGAAAAAGACCAATCCGTTTTTAAATTCCTCCACTAATGGAAACTTTATGTGCTAGAGCTTTGACAGTGCACTGATTATCATCAACCTTGTTGTAGAGAATCAAACTCATTGCACCAGACCCTTGGGAAATGGTGTTCTTGAAGTATCTATGGTGGAGTAACGTTCATAACACAAATCCATATCAAAATCACTAAAATCTCCCTCTCTCAAATAGGATTACCTTGAAAAATCTTTCAGTGCATATGAGAGGAAGAACCAATTTCCTTAGGTGTAAATCATTGCACCTTCCTATGAGTTCTTCCATGCAATAGATCACCACATGATTCATTACCAACAATTATATGCTCATTCCATGAACACGAAGCTGAGGAACAATATATAGTTACCCAAGATGAAGATGTGAATTCAATTCATACTATCCCAGTTTTGGAATACTATAAGCCAAATTAGGCTCATAACCACCCATATTTCCAATACCAAAACCCAATTGGAACCAAGAATCACAATCAGCAGACCCCATCGTATTCCACTTAAGATAGACCACCATCAAACTACACTGGCCCTTTCAACTAGGGAAATATATTCAACTTCCCAAGCAAGAACTGCTAGTAGTAGTAGTAGTAATAGAATCTGAATCAAGCTCTACCACTATTGATAGAGCCTCCAGTACATGATCCAATGAAGACACTCCAGCATATGATCACAAACTACTAGACTCAATTGGTAACACTAAGGAAAATCAAAAGGCTTTGAAGTCACAAATCGCTCACTTGGATGCTAGTCCATTGTCCCCAACAAGCACAATCATAGTTCAACTAGATAATAGGCCCAATCATGTGAAGAAGTTAAACATTCTAATAACAAGGTCAGTGAATGTGTACTCCACATCCCCGACCTCCACTTCTACATATATGGCTCCTAAATAGAAATGAAGGCACCCTAGCTGGGATCCCAAGTTGCCTGAATGATGATCCAATGGTTATTCCACCCAAACTCATACATCAGACCCCCCCCCCATGATGATAGATTAGCCAGGAACCGGTGAGAACTAAATTGTTGCAACACTAGCAGTCAACTTTGGACCGTCAATAGCACCCGAAGAACCCATGTACAAACCACATGCACCCTATTTGGGTCACCTCAAGCACACCATGATAGATAAAAGGTTCATGAAATTCAAGGACATTATGAAAAAACTCCATGTCGACATCCAATTCATTGATGCACTAGATGAAATGCCAACCCGGTACAAATATCTCAAGACCCTTCTATTTAGGAAGTATTTGACTGAGTGTGAAACTGTGAAGCTAGCACAAATGACCTCTAATATAGATTGTGACTCATTTGGTATAGATTATTTTTTAGGAGATGACACTTTTTACAAGGTACTTGCTTACCTAGGAGCAAGCATATCCATTATGTAATACACTCTATGCCTACATCTTAGATTCACTGATCTCGTACCAACAGCTATGACCATTCAATCGGTTGATTCATCCATTAAATATCATCTAGGGATAATCACAGACATCCCAATTAAGCCAGGACATGACACCTATTTCACATGCAATTTCATGGTAATACAAATTAAAGAGGATAATCAGTTTCCTCCAATTTTTGGGAGACCATTCTTTGCCCCTAGGAGAACTTTAGTATAATTTGAAGGCAAAAAACTTGTCCTATGAATAGAAAAGAATCATATTGAGTATAGGGTTCTCAAATATTTAAACAAGGTTCATAACTCGATTGAAGTCTTCAAGGCGGAATGTAAATTGGAACCAAAATAATCAAACCTCCAAAACACTCCCAAAGGTACCAAGGACCATTCCCTGAGCTTGTTATGTAAATCATCTAACTATGATCTAGGTCCTATGAATCCCAAATTAAAGGGTTTGGAAACCCCACTCACATAGTCTACATGAGTACCATGATAGCATTGGTCAGTCCATGACGTTAAACCAAGATTCTTTTTGGGAGGCAATCCAAGTATTTAATTTTTTTCTTTTAACTTTCAAAATTTTCATTTAATTTTTTGTTCTTTTCCTTTCATAAAAATCTTTCACATAAAGACCATGTTCTTGATAACCAAAGTTGATTGATTGAAATTTGATGCGGTGTAGCAAGGTAATGATGGAGTTTGCCATTGGTTCATTAAATTGACTGCATAGTCATCTAACTGACAATGTAAGGATCTCGTGATCTTGCAAATTGATAAGCATGTAGGGAATGGGCTACGAAGCGCAATGAAGATGTGTTACCCTTACCATATGAGTCCCTTTTATTTTCCATGATAATTTTTTTATAATTCTTTCTTTACCTTGTACGAAAAGTGTTTCTCCTTGGGAATAACAACTTCTATTATCCAAACTCTTATCCTTAATATTCCCTTCCACAATATCTCAATTGACTGAGAATTTTTAGGATGTGATGTGTGATCTTTATGGACTAGGCAGAGTATCTAACACTTGCATGGATCATAACCAACAATTCTTTGGGTAGCCCTAAAGTCTCTATTTTACAGCTATACAAGAAACAGGGCACGAGGACCAAAATTTGCAATCATCTTCCCCACGATGAATGTAAGGTTGTGCATTCCTTCCTACTCCCTTGTGAAAACACTGATGGCATCGAAGACCAACAACCTCAATGTTCCACTTCAGCAATCATTGCTTGTCTCATCAACGACGGAGGAGATACCATGGCCATTCGATTGGGAACTACAACTTTACTACTCCCAGAACACCTACGTCCCCTAGGAATTGCACTTCATGTACCTAACACACTGGTGTGGCCTACTCTCTCCCAACCTAGATTGAATCATCAACTGGCTTTTTGATCACCAAGCCATCACCCTTGAGATAAGACCATGGCTAGATGCATGTTGTGGAGAATGGGGTGTGTGCCTATGACAATCTTCGACCCCACCGAATGAGCATCATGGAAACTAGTAGCCACAAGGAAGCCCAAAGGAGACCCTCACCAAAGGAAGAGGGACACATTCTTAGGGTTTCTCTTGTGTCCTCTTGGACCCCCTTCCACCCTCACCACACTCCATATTAAATCCCCTCCATCTCTAACTTCTGTCTTCTTGGGGACATGAAGAATTTTGAAGTTGGGGGTGGAGGGTGGGTGGTACGTAACCTCCATCACTTCAACTCTAAACTTTCCCATTCTCATTTGCAAACCAACTTTCTCCATCTTTGATTTGCATCTATTTTGTTTTCCATTTTATGTTTTTTATACTCTGTGGGAGTTGTGGCCCTTACCTTGCCGACCAATTAGTTTTATGCAAGTTGTAAATACATAAGTAGAATTACTCCCATTTTATTGAGCTGACCGTGCATAAAAAAATTAAGTAACAAACATGTCTTGAATAGATATAAGCCCTAATGTCAACAATTGAGCATCCTTTCCCCTTAGAAATGATGATAAGTAGAAATACTCAGAAAGCTCAAGCCGCATTTGCTCCCGATATGACTTTTAGCAAAAATTGTAAACACTTATCTACCCTACATTAACTAAATTAACTAATTTCATATGATGATCTAATTTCAATGCAACATTAAAACAAAGAAGCACAATAAACCTATTGTTTCAACCTTTCTTCCATCATTTCATATCTCCTACCCCCACGAAAAAAGTAAAAATAATATATCCATTATATACTAAACCCTATGTTTGGGTTGGCATCCCCTTGAAAAAAAATATCCTTCTCATTTTTCTTTTATAGGCATGGCATGAATAAAAAGAAGCCAATGAGCCTAAAGAAAACATATGGTCAAAGTAAATGCAACCAATAAAATCTTACATTGAATAGAGAAGAGACAAATAAAATAACTATATCCCAATAAGGTCTCAAGTCTAATAGACGAGTGATCAAGTAAATGGGTTTGTGCCATGCCTTATTCTTCTCTTTTTTCTTTCATCCAAATTTCATACCCAGGGGACCTATCAAAACTCTCCCCAAAATAGCGAATCAACCCTGACTTGTACTCCCTTCTACCTTGTGTGGATGGATCAAGAGTATTTTTTATATGAAATCAGTTCTTCACAGGTTTTGGATTCTACATAGTGGAGGAACAAGCCCCAATCAAGGGATATGCAAGTGTGGTTACGTGACCTTGAAGGACTACTATCTCTTGATTGTGTTTGGTAGAAGGGGATCACAAAGTATGCTTAGTTGGGAGAGGAAGTCTGAATCCTAGTATAAATTTTTTTTTCTCCTTTTTATTTTTCTTTACTCCGGATGAGCAAAGGTTTAAGTTTGGGGTAGTTTGATGTGTATATTTATACCCATCTGTTCATACAATTTTATTCACTTTATAGGTCCTGATGTGTTTTTATTTCCTAGTTTTTTCCTCATATTTACTTAAATGCAATTATCTTCCCTTTGTTAGACTTTAATTCACTTTACATACTTTTCACGTAGAACCAACAAACTACTTCATTTCTTGGAGATATGATCAAGTCCTCATGAAACCACACCCTAAGGGAGGGAAGGCCCTAGAAGCTTTCCATTGTCCACCTTCCAACCACCCAGTCAAGTGATCGGCTTTGCCATTCACCCGAATCGAGCCGCTCTCTACCTGGAGTCTCTCAGATTTTGTTGTTTTGATTCACACTCTCTACATATGGTCTACTGTGGTTCAACCCACAATGGCCATTTAGAGAAAAGGATATGAGGTCTAGATTGAGTAGCTTACGTGAGTCGCCTGGTGGACCAAGTACAGGCCATGATATTAGCTTCCTTCAACCACAAGTATTATGCATTAGGGTTTTAACATCAAGGCACTACTATAGAACACGCCTTTGGTGTCAGTTGTTTAACCCCCTTTGGCGACGGTTTTCAAGCGACGCCTATGTGGGCGCTGCTAAAGGTCGAACTCTTCGGCGTCGGTTTTCTAACTGACGCCTATATGATATATAGGCATCGGTTATATATAGTTGGCCGACGTCTATAGGGTTCGTGCCACAAAAAAGAGCACCACCTTGGACACTTTCTGCGTCGGTTAACAACTGAACAACCGACACCATACTCCCAGACGACACGGCGAAGCACGGCCGTGCTTTGCTGCACGACCGTGTTTAGTACTATAGGTGTCAGTTTTATACGAATAAGCGACGCCTTTTCCACCACGGCCATGCTTTCCTGCACGGTCAGGTTGTTTGTCATATTAGGCGTCAGTTTTTATCCAATAACCGACGCTGTAGGCCTTTGATGACGGTTTTCTATAAATAACCGACGCCTATACTTTAATTTTTTTTCTTATCAGTTTGCTAGCCTGTTGTGGCTGATCAGCAGGATGAGAACATGCAGTTCAGTTTTCTGAACTGTAGGTTTACGACATCCATTGATATCAGCCTACAAACAGGCCACAAACCAGCAAAATCAACAAATATTTTTTCACACAAGTAGATACATTCAGACATCAATTCAATTCTCACATTCACACATGTAGAAACATTCAAATACATGTAGAAACATTCAAACATGTATAAACATTCAGAAATATTCATTTACAAAATATCATTCAGCATCGCTATCAGCATCCCAATTATATCTTACAATCGCCACTGCTTGTATGGCTTTTTCCCATTCTTCTCTTACTTCATTTAATGCTTCCATCGTATATGGAGCATGTACATTTTTTAAGCGTTTACCTATAGTGTGGTCAGTTTTAAACAACTGCAAAGAGAATGATGTATATATATAAGTAATAATATAAAAATAAGATTGATATATTTCATACTAACTAATGAGACTATATATAATACCTCATGTATGGTATTAATATCCAATGCGGCATGTCATATAATCATCTGCATAAATCGTATAACATAGTATGTGCATGCCCAACCGTTGTCTTGTGTAGCGCACTATAAATTGAAACATACAAATATTAAAAAATACAACTAAGAACAGTTCACATAAATAATATATACATTGGAGTCGGGAAGTTACTTTTACGTTCTCCCAAATTATTGGCTGGTTCTTTCTCCTTGGGACATTTCCTCCAGCATTTTTGAATGCATCTAAACCCCTACATGTTAATGTAACATAGTAAATTGCATAATTAAATAGTAATGTAATAACAGATGTTAACGGATATAAAAATGAAATATTTCTCACCAAAATAATGGCATTCTCAATGTGTGTCCAATTTTATTGTTCAATGTACTTCCCACAGGATCTAGATAATAAACAGTGAACATCCCGGGGACAATAACTAGTAACTCCCAATGTCTAGCGCTATAGGTAAAAAAGTTAAAAATTAATAACTCAAAATGCACAATAAAAATGGAATTTTCTTAAGTCCAAATTATAAATAAAGTAAACTTACTTGACATTGAATGGAGCTATTATTATCGTCTTATTTTGCTGACCGAAAATTGTAAAAGCATCTATACAGTATTGTTGAACACTATCAGGGTCTTTAGCTATCATACTAATCAATGATGGAATCAAAAATCCCACATGATCAAATGCAAATTGTTTGCATTGATCTTCGACTAAGTAGTTGCAAAACATGTATTACGTATGCATTAATATATAAGAAACCAGATCACCAGATCTTACACAAGGTATATGGATGTATAAAAAAGATCTCACCTTATCCATGTCTCTATCATTGATGTATTCAGCCAATCATACATAAATAGCTCAATAATATCTTGTATAAATAAAGAGTTATCGTATGATTGACCTGCATAATCTACTTCTAAAGAAACAATTTAGGGCAATGTATATTATGTGCCCGTAGCCAACATGCCATTCCCCTATAAGTAGGACCTAACAGGTATTTTAGGTCAGTTGGAACCCAACTTGGTAATGTAGGAAGTGGAGGTGGAGGCCTAGGTGCTCCAGGTGTCTTCTTTTTAACCTGTATATATAATTTCAAATCAGTTGACCTCATATATACACATTAACAATCTAAAGTAATGTAAATTTATCTTACAATTTTAGTAGTGTGGACGACATCTGCTTTGGGCCATAATATCACCCCGCCTTCTGCCTCACAAAGTGTATCAATATCTGAGTGGGCATATGGCAATGCAGCTTCCCTCCAATCGGGTAATACACATATCAGGCTCACACGAACGTAGCCTTGCGGCATTGGAGTCCCATGAAACGTTGCCCCAGGAAGGGACTGGTAAGCCTGCGCCTCTGCAACAACATAGTCTTGCATTCTTAAGCGGCATGGCTTCAATGCTTACAAATTTACGTAAAGAATGTTATACATATATACATATCATCTTGAAAAGACTAGCTACAATGTCATAAACAATACTTACAACAAATGTGCTAGGTGATGGGTCTCCAGGATTACTCACAGTCTGTGCATCAAGAGAAGAGTGGGTCTCCATCGGCTGATTAGAAGCCTGAGATGCCTGCCACCGCACTATTTCTTCCTTGACCTTCTCAGCAACTATATCATTGACCTTCTTAGCAACTATATCCTCGACTCTCTTATTCTCCTATACATGGATAAAAGGAACATTAGCTTCTTATTATTGAATTCCCTTTTGCAGTAACATTCTAAAAAAAGAATAGGTTACCTCTTCTTGTGAAAGTCCTGCTCTGGGTTTGCACTGGGATGGCCCAAAGAATGCTTTGATGCCCACACCAGCGCATGCACCCCTAACATGTCCAGGATGCTCTGGGTTACCTAGAGCAACTGTCAATTCATCCCTTGTGCCCTGAGGGATGAACGCGCCTTATTTCCTCTGCTCGTGCAGCTCCCGCTAATCACCATCAACAGAGATTGGTAAGTTAACACCACAAATAATCAATATTCAAACGATTGCTCTAAGAGTTGTATTTTACCATTTTCGCAGCCGCCTCAACAGTTACGGGCTTCTTTATTTCACCCTTCTTTTTTTGCCTCCCAGCTATCCAGATATCATGGTGAGGCATGGGTGTGGCAGACTCCTGAGTAGCGGCAGACTCCTGAGTAGCCGCAGACTCCGCCTGTAGTCTTTGGTGAACGCTTGCATAGCCCTTTGGACCCATAGTGTGGTCATGCACATTCAGTGCACGCCTTGCTTTTTGCGCATCACTGAGGGCCTAGTTAGTATGCACATTAATGATTTGGTTAGTAGCACTAAATGTTAATCTTGAATAGGTGAATACAACGTATATTAATTAAATTGGGAGTGACGCCTAATACCTTGAATTCTTCAGATTTTCTTGAAGCAACAAAATTGTCCCAATCTTCTTTGTCCAAGAAGTTCAACTGCTCAAGGGTTGACTTCTTCTTCTTATCACCATCTTTTATGTATTCTCTGTTCAGATTTGTCCTATAGTTCCTAAGCATCTTTCCAGCGCGTTGCATCATGCTTTTACGATGCAACTTCTCATCCAATGCAAACAGATTCTGTAAAATAGAATTCTTATTAACAAGTATCTAAAAATAGAATTGCAAATAATATAATTTGCAATCTACAAAATAGAATTGCAAATAATAATAACTCACGCATAAATCCTTCCATATCAAGTTTTTCTTCCGCTGAGGAACTTTATGCCAATTATCATACTAAACACCACAATGGCTTCGAGTGACACACCCAAGATAGTTTACAAAATTATTGCAGTTCACTCCAATTGCATTTCCTCCATTATCAAACTCAACAACCAATTTGGATCCACTACCACTCAGTGCTATTAACTTCTTCAACAGAGTGATGCCCCTTTTCTTGTTAAGTGTTTGGTGCTGCGCATCAAGTTGCTCCAGTGCTTCAGTGGGTACATGTGCATCATCAACCTAAAATTTGACAAAAATAAACACACTGAATTAGCCCAATATAGAAATATAGGATATATGACATAACTAGAAGATAATGAATTTTATAGAAATACATGATATGTTTTTAGAACTTACATTGGTATCCTCATCATGCTCGTCATGGACAACATGCTCATCATGGACTTCATGCTCATCATGGACATCATGCTCATCATGGTCAGCCATCTGAAAATGTCATTAAAAAGGCAAACATTTAGCATTTATATTAACTAGAAAAAGGCAAACATTTAGCATTTGTATTAACTAGAAAAAGGCAAACATTTAGCATTTGTATTAACTAGAAAAAGGCAAACATTTAGCATTTGTATTAACTAGAAAAGGCAAACATTTAGCATTTGCATTAACTAGAAGATAATGAAAAATCAAATCTGAAAATGATATTGATATTAAAAAAGCAAACATTTCTCTTTAATAAAAAAATATAAACATACATGTCTCTAAAATTGTGATCTTTTATCAATTAACAATCCTTCATTGTGATCTTCGCGCACATATAAGTCATCATTAGCTTCAATATTTTTTGGAGTTGGCAACCCAACTGAGAATGGATTGGAGTCATCATACTTATCATAGTACTCTTCTTCATCTATAGGATCTTCAATGAACTGTATTTTACCATGAAGAACAACTGACCATTTATCATTTGTAGGATCATCGATATAGAATATTTGTTTCGCTTGTGATGCCAATATGAATGGTTCACCCTTCTCGCCAATCTTTTCAAAGTTCACCAAAGTGAAACCCAATTCATCCACTATAACTCCTTTGGTGTTATCAACCCAATTACATTTAAAGAGCAGAATTCTAAAATCTATGTAGTCAGACTCCCATATGTCTTCAATGACATCGTAATATGACATTTTAGCTTCACGTGGACTCTTATCCTTTACACTTGCAAAATACATAGTCGACGCTTGAAGAGTGACCCCACTGTTTTGGACGACACTCTGATCATCTTGGCGCTTTGTGTAATATGTGAACCCATTAATGTCAAACCCTTCATAAGACATAACATTCGGTTTTGGTTTAAAGGCGAGGCATTTGATAGTTTCTGTAATATCATTTGGTGTTTGAGATAGTTGATGTAAGACTTTATCTTCAAACCACTTAGTAAAAGTCTTATTATGCTCTCTAGCAAGACACATTGAACTTGCTCGAGGATGTTGTCTCTTGATGAAATTGGTATGTTCCTCGATATAAACACTCACTTCGTCCATGTTGTGTAAAATATACAAGTGAGCTTGTTCCAACTGCTCACGGCTGATTACTTTCACCCGTGATCCCAAAATTCCTTTGCCCTTCTCAATATTCTTGTCATTAACAGGAGTGTTATTACCACTCAGAAAGTCATTGCAAAAATCCATAACCTCTCTCGCCACATAACCTTCAATAATACTCCCTTCAGGCCGATAACGGTTTCAAACATCACCTTTAAAAACACTCATGTATCGTTCAAAGGGATACATCCAATGCAAGAAAACTGGTCCCAACATTTTCACTTCCCTAGTCAAGTGGACAACAAGATGTACCATGATATCAAAGAATGAAGGAGGGAAATACATCTCAAGCTGACATAGAGTAACAACCACTTCTCTTTGCAAATTATCGAGAGTATCAGGGTCAATAACTTTGTTGCATAGACTGTTGAAAAAGAAACAAAGTCTGGTGATTGCAAACCTTACATGCTTCGACAATATAGATCGAATTGCCACGGGCAATATTTGTTGCATTAGAGTGTGACAATCATGAGATTTAAGACCTGTCAACTTCAGATCTTTCATTGATACCAATCTACGGATGTTGGATGAGTAACCATGTGGCACCTTAACATTTACCAAGCATTCACAAAAAGCTTTCTTCTCCTTTCTAGACAACGTGTAACAAGAGGGAGGTAAGTATGTTCTTTTATTACCCATTTCACGTAATATTGTTAATTCTGACCTTATTCCCATTTCACGTAGGTCCAGTCTGGATTTTATCCCATCTTTAGTCTTACTCGGTATATTTAACAGAGTACCAATGATGATATCACATACATTTTTCTCAACGTGCATTACATCGATACAATGCCTGACTGTCAATGAACTCCAATAAGGAAGATCCCAAAATATTGACTTCTTCTTGAATGAAGAATTGTCACTCCGTGTGGCCATACTACATTGTGATTTCTTACCAAATTCATTGGCAATGTCTTTTACTCTTTCATAAACAACATCCCCTGGTATAGGTTTAGGTGCACTCCGTTCATCATTCCATCCATTGAATGCTTTGTGCTTCCTACGATACGGATGTAATTTTGAAAGAAATCTTCGATGACCAAGATATATAGTCTTTCCGCCATGTTTTAGTCTTATTCAATCAGTATTTTCTTCACATATAGGACACGCTTTAGCTCCTTTGACACTATATCTAGACAAATTCCCATATGCTGGAAAGTCATTAATAGTGCAAAACAACATAGCGTGCAAACGAAATGTCTCTCTTCCTGAAGCATCATAGGTCATCACACCATCAGCACAAAGTTTCTTTAAGTCATCAATCAGAGGTTCAAGATAAACATCGATATCATTTCCGGGTTGTTTAGGGCCTGATATCAACAACGACAGCATAACATACTTATTTTTCATACACATCCAGGGAGGAAGATTGTATATAACAAGCATGACTGGCCAAGTGCTATGTTGGCTGCTCAATGTCCCGTACAGATTCATCCCATCTGTACAAAGCCCAAGTCTTAGATTCCTATCTTCTTCACCAAATTTGGGGTATAATAGATCAATTTCTTCCACTGTGGGGAATCAGACGCATGTCGTAGGATCCCATCATTATTTTTCTTAACATCTGCATGCCACCTCAAATTCTTCGCATCTTTCGAATTTGCAAACAAGCGTTGAAACCGTTATATTATAGGTAGATACCACAACACCTTGGCAGGAGAACCAGTTTTGGACTCCCCCGAAGTCGTCAATTTATACCGTGACGCACCACATTTTGGACAATCTTTCAAATCTACATAGTCCTTTTGAAATAATACACAATCATTCGGGCATGCGTGTATCTTCTTGGCCTCCATTCCCATTGGGCACAACATTTTCTTTACCTGGTATGTTGAGATTGGCATCTCGTTTCCTTCAGGAAGCATTTCTTTCAACAAAGTCAACAATTCAGTGAAGCTTTTGTCGCTCCATCTATTGTTAGCTTTCAACTTATACAATCTCAACACAGCGCTAAGCTTCGTAAACTTAGCACAGTCTGTGTATAACGGTATCTCAGCATCATGCACAATGTTTCTAAAGATAGGAGGTGGATCGGTGTTCTCTACCCTACAACTATCTAGCATCGCATCAACAATGTCTACTAGAACTGGTTCGTTCACATCTACGTCATCGAAGGCAATTTCTTCTTCCACCCAAGCACTGCTATCGACATCTACTGGTTTCGAGTTTGAAATCTCTCCATGCCAGTGCCATTTTGTATAGCCTTGTACAATCCCATTGCACATGACATGACTTTTGATTTCCTCACCAGTGTTGACTTTCAAGTTGTTACCGCAATGCCTACATGGACAGTAGAACCTATCTGTAGGTTTTTTCCTATGTTCCTCGGCAAATCTAACAAATTGATCAAGACCAAATATAAACTCTGGGGTGCAGCGATTGCGAATGGACATCCATGATCTATCCATTCTATTATCAAAGAGAAAAAAAGTATATATTAGGATTAGGGTATACACTTACATCCTATCCAAGATTTACTCCAACAAACACATGTGATGTCATTCTTATATATAATAAATGTGTACCACCTATCCCATCCTTGAACACCTAATCTCACTAGTAACTGTATAATGTATATTGGGTTTTCAAGAAAATTTCGAAAGCATTTCCCCGATGTTCTCTAAGTACATATGTACTTAGAGAACAAACGGGGAAATGCTCCCGAAATATTCTCGAAAACCCAATACACATTATACACTTACATCCTAAGTGAGATTAGGTGTTCAAGAACAGTCCCAAACTGGGGACTATCCAAGATTTACTCCTAATGAGTAAATCTTGGACGGGTTTCTAGGCCAACAAACACAATAATAGATATCTACAATGAAGTCGGACTCCATACAAACAATATATAATTTAGTGATTGTTCATTCTAATTTATACCAATGTACAAGTAATATAAAGAACAATGATTGTTCACTTTCTAGGCCAACAAACACATGTGATGTCATTCTTATATATAATAAATGTGTACCACCTATCCCATCCTTGAACACTTAATCTCACTAGTAAGTGTATAATGTGTATTGGGTTTTCAAGAAAATTTCGGCAGCATTTCCCCGTTGTTCTCTAAGTACATATGTACTTAGAGAACAAACGAGGAAATGCTACCGAAATTTTCTCGAAAACCCAATACTCATTATACACTTACATCCTAAGTGAGATTAGGTGTTCAAGAACAGTCCCAAACTGGGGACTATCCAAGATTTACTCCTAATGAGTAAATCTTGGACGAGTTTCTAGGCCAACAAACACAATAATAGATATGTACATGTTAGGGTTTCATCACAATTGATGTTAGGGTTTCATCAATGTTAGGGTTTAATCAAATCAAATTAGGATGCTAGAATGGACAAGTTTAAATCTTATTTCAACATGCATCAAAATTTACTGAATTAGGTCAAGCATTAGGATTAGAAGCACAAATATATGCAAGCAAAAGATTTGTTCGTATCCTAGAATTTACATAAAGCATTACATATAGATTTGTTCATATCCTTACCGATAGCAAACACGGCCGTGGCTGTGTTGACCTACCACAGCCGTGTTTGCTGCATGTAGGTAAAAAGCTAGGGAGAAAGGCTATGGCTAATACCTCGAGAGAAGACCGAAGCTAGGTGGCGTGGCGGGCGTGAGAAGAGAGGAAGGAGCGGGCGGCATCGGTGACGCAGGATGAAGCTAGGGCGGTGGCGACGCATGAGCAGCAGAGCAGGTGGCAGGCGACGGTGGCGACGCAGAGCAGCAGCACCGTCGACGGCAACGGCGAGGCGAGGCGAGGAAGCACAGGCAGCGTCGACGATGGTGAGAACTAGCAGGCAGCTAGCGGGCAATCGAGCAACAACTAGTGGGCTATGACGACAATGAAACAGGTACCTGTGCGATCGATCGTGGTTCTATTAAGTTCGTAAAGGCGTCGGTTATCAAATACAAACGACACCTAAAGTCTTCGGCGTCGGTTGATAGTAAAACACCGACGCCCAACTAGACAACCTTTACCCTAAATTTTTTGGCGGGAACCATTATCAGCGTCGGTTATCGAAGGATAACCGACACTGAAAGTGGGACTTTTCATGCAAATTTTCATTTTGAATAGGCATCGGTGAATTGTTAAAAAACCGACGCTGTAGGTGACCTAAAATGTTTTCGCACGAAAATTGGATTTCGCGGGCAATTTTAGGCATCGGTCTGTTATAACTAGCCGACACTGAATACAAAGCGGTACCCATGTCTGGCTGGTCTTCGAATATAGACGTCGGTTTGCATAAATAACCGACATCTAATATTATAGGCGTCGGTTTTCCTAAATAACTGACGCCCAGAAAAGCGACACTAAACGTTGTTTCTGTAGTAGTAGGAATGAATCTATAAAAGATAACCATTATCATCCATTCTAAGGGGTCTTTGATTGGTTATGAGAAGCCACATTCCACAACTCAAACCCTAGTAAGGAAAAAGGAGGCGGTGACTGTAGTGGATAGATTGGTCTTCCTACACCAGGCATCATGGCCCCTTCCATTGTTCTACCTACCCTTCCACCATTTTCTCTCTCCATGGGCAAGTAGATGTTTTTGATGGGACATGGGAACTAGCCCCAATAGCATGTATATTGTTCTGGCTTGTATCTAAACTCAACTACACTACTACTAAATAAAAGTATTTTTTTCCTATTTTCTTGACATGCAAATTGATATCTTGCCTCACATATATGGTATCAAGACGGATGTGCATGTTGTTGTAATCATGACTAGAACCTTAGAACAATCTTATTATCCCCTTGAAGTGTCTGCAAGGGATTGTGAGGTGATGGGACTACAATCTACTAATGTGTCAAGAATGATCGGTCGTAGTTAGGGACTCCAGTTGGAATATACTAGGATCTTAGATGTCGAATCTGGTCGGTTCCAAGGGAGTTTAGTCCATGAAATGATTTGCATCTCATGAGGGTGTAGTACCTAAGCCTTTATTTAGTAAACTATAATCTAGGAGACAAATTATGCTAGAATAATAACATAGGCTTTGGCAAGAAAAACCCCATTTCCTAGTCCTTTTATTATCATTTATTTACCTCTTTAATTATTGTTACCAATGGAAGCAATTAGTTTAATCCATAAATCAATTGACTTGGTGATAAATCAATTTACTTGGTAATACTTCTAAATATATGCAACTGCTTAAAAAGGTTTTCCTTTGGATTTGATCCTTGAGTATACTGCAATAACACTTCCATTCATGAGGAGTGGGGAATTAGTACACAACTATTGATTAAACCTAAGGGTTATTCCCTTAGGGTTGTTGTTGGTGTGACATTTAGATCTCCATCAGTATCCTTGACCTAAGCAACATTGATTAGATGGATACGGCTAGAAAAATTCATGATTTCCTCCTGAAAGCTGATAACATATGGGCTTCTTGGATGAGGACTAGATACAGTGCCTTTGTAGGATCTATACCTAGTCAGGGGATGTCCAACCCATGGACAAGGATCCTTCTCATTTGGAAAGATGTAAGTGAGTTGTACACCAGGTTGGACAGTTGCGAGATGACTTGTCCTAAACATTGGAGGATTAGTAGGAACATTACCCATGTTCTATGGGAATTGATTATTTGGAAGAAATTCATCGCCCTAAATGGAGGGATTGGTCCTATAGGGGCATTTTGAATAGACTCCCAACTTTGGATCGTCTGACCAAGTGAGGAATATATATTGATAATATATGCCTTTTGTGCAAAAAGGATCTAGAAACCCACTCTCGCATATTCTTTGAGTGTGAGTTCTATCTATACCTTTGGCACATATATTTACTTTGATGTGGATGGATTGGTCGTACCCTAGCCAAACTAGATGATGCTCTTCTTTGACTATTTGATCATATAAGATGCAATCAAGGTCTGAGGAGCTTCAGTGCTCTCATTTTTACTTGTCTTGTTTATCACTTATGGAGTGACAGAAATGGTAGGTTGCATTGAAAGAGGGAAGTAGACATGATTAATATTTTTAATACATTTGTTAATAGTTTGTTTTTTTTTCATCAAAGGTAACCCAAGCATCCTTACATGGGAGAGTCATGTGTTTCTTGGGATGTAGGGTCAAGATTAGACCTATGTATAATATATGGGGATTTTTTTGGCTCCATATACACCTTTTTTGAGACAATAGTAATATTTTACCTTATGCAAAATAAAGGGTTTCCTTCTATCAATTGTTTAACAAATTTTTCATAAGTATCCAATGTTGTGGCATTCCAGGTTGGTAAATTCAAATTCACAACAAACACAAAGTCTTTCCAAGGCGATTGATGAGCTTTCACTAAAATAGCAGCATAGAAAGAATGCTTCAATACCATAGACTCGGGAAAAGAGAAACATAGTCATGTATGGGATGTATACTAACTAATACCTAGGGGCATGGTAGACACAAGTCTGAATCGAGTGGGAATTTATTTATGGACTATGAAAGTCATGTATAAAAAAGCCACATTGTGTATGGAGAAGATGTTGACTATTTATGTAGTGAAGTTACATATATCTTCATGGAGAACGATTGCCTCTAATGGGGGGGTTGAGTAGATAGCATTACATGTGGAAATGTGGCATTGCCATGCATCCTAGAAGGGTTGACCAATGGTAGAGAGAGAAAATATATCATCATTTGATTGAGGATAAGGGGCATTGACCCCTTCCATGCGGAGATGGAAAACCAACCCCATGCACATTGAGCATCGACCACGTGTGTGGAGATGGAAAAGATAAACTCAACATACTTGGATAGAGAAGGAAGTCTCTTAATAGTTTTGGGTATCCCTTAATTAAATACTTTAACCATTCAAGATGGGAACACAACCATGGATGACTGCAACATAATCTGAAGCTAGAAATAGTGGACAGTATTAAAACATACAAAATATTGAAAATAAGAAAGACAACAAAGCCATGCAGGTGGCATGTGGATACCTTGTTCAATGGGCATTGTTAAAGATACGTTTTGTAGAAAGCAGTTAACATTATCATAGATGGCCTCCAAAAAGTAAACATGCTACAAAATGTTAAGAATATGTGTTCTAGAAAAGCAACTACCCTTCACTTCAGTAATAGGTCAAATATAATAATATATAAAAAATGAATAATGGCAAGAATCTGAGGTTTCCAAACCACATATGGTACATTATTACAGCTGAGCTACAAATTAAAAATTAATGATAAACATATCATCTGTCAACAAAATAAGTCAGCCCCAAAAAATGAATGCACTACCTTGTCTTGGATAAAATAAGATAAAGTAGCTAAGTAACATTGTAAAGCATCACATTCTTGACATAGTGATACATACATGTTTATTATGAAATAATAGTTTTCCATCTTGAGCAGACAAAAAAATATAAAGTTATCAATTAGCATGCAATACCACACAGAAACCTAGATACATTGAGGACAAAAATCTTACAGTGTAAAATCATAGCACGTTTCCACCTTCTGATTGAAGCATTGTTGTACATATTCAACTTCTCTAAAAATGTTGGAGTGATATAATTACTTGATAGAATGTTTTCACAAAAATATAGAGATTCGATAGTTCAACATGGGCTATCACGACTGAACACAGTCAACCATCTCAAGGTAGATGAAGAAATAACCAATCTCTCTAGGAAAATTGAACTATATAGACAGATATAAGATCAAACAGAAACAAATGGTAACATATATGGTGGCCTCAAATTTAATAATATCAATTGTAACATATGGTAGCTTCTAAATTTAAAATACATATACCTGCACTCCAAATGGGCCAAGTACAGAGCTCAAAATTTTGGCTAAATGAATGTAACCTCATTACCACTTCTTTAACTTCCCCTCGTTTGTTTCAGATGTTGGTATGGTTTCCTCTTTAACATGTGGACGAGCCTTGTATGCATCACTGATAGTTGCTGGAGAAACAAGACCACGATTGGCCAATCTATGTAGCTAATATAAGTCACAAGAAAATGCCAACTCATGAAAGGATGAAAGATAATTATTATGAGAAGCAATCCCGCCTTTTCAAATCTAGAAGATATTGCAGTTCAAATAGTTCCCTTAAAAAACTGAAAAATCCAGACAAAGAACTGGTTCAGGATATAAAAGAATCAAACAAGTAGAGCTTCATGGGTCCAAGATATGATGTATCAAAAGAAATATTCATTATTCTCTTCAAGGTAAGAGACACTACAAGAATGTTGAAGCCAACTCATACTCAAGTTTTCCTAGATAAACAAAAAGGAGACCTAATTGTCCTTTTGCATGAATTGGAGAAATAACTTCTCCTGGAGAACAATAAATCAACTCAAAAACTAAAAAAATTGTCTTGTATAGAGCTCACAAGACATAGATACCAACACTTCAATATAGCAAGAATATTGTTCTATTGCATGAACTAGAGAAGAAAGTTTCACCAAATTATTAACATATCAACCTCCAAAATGTACATTTCACTGAGGACACTTCTTAGACAAGCCCAAATGGACAATTCATAAGAGGTTTGTTAAATACTATTCATTGCTTAATAGAAATGTGATTCGGACTAGAAACAAATGTTCGAGGGAAAGAAAACTTTTCTAGACCAGATAACATCTCCACATTGGATGGCCTTACCAACATTTCTTGATGGACAAAAGTAGGAAGCACCTATTGTTATTTGGCCTGATGTAGTGATAGATTGAAATCTGTTGCTTGTAAAGAGTTCACTTTTAAATTTGTTTCAACAGAAGTACAATTAAAGGAAATAAAGAAATGCAGTTAACCCATAGCTACAATCTAAAAAAATTGGATACCCTTAACTTCCATTTGTATTTGGGTACCTTGAACTTCCATTGGGATTTGGGTTTTCTGACACATTAGCCATCACCTGATCAGTATCAACTCAGCCTCATTGTTTCATGTCAAAATCATTGAAAAGAGTATCCCTATAAACAATAACTTGTCAAAAATATAACAATTTGTTTCCAAATATAACTTACCAGAAGGTGAAAATAGCCCTCATGAGTCATACTGCTCAAGATATAGGAAAGTGAGAAGATTCCCTATTTGTAGAGACCAGAGAAAATACACAAACTAGGCATTTGTGTTCTTGGCATAACAATTTGTTTACCTGACTAAATGCTATCCTTGGGATATAGGCATTTGTGTTCATCCCAGAATGTATAGGTTGGGATGTTAGATTGTGACTGTTCTAGTCTGATTATGTTGAGACATAACATGAGTCTAGAAGAAAAAGGTTTATACGTTTCATGCCTGCTTAAATTATACATATTAGTGATTAATTGTTATTAAATGTGGTGTAGAATATTAACTACATATTACTGCATTCAAAAGGCAACACACAAGAGTGATTTCACAAGAAAACAACTTTAATTTTGTCACTCTCCAATGTTTCCATTCCATGATCAGATGTCTCTTATATATCCTTCTTCAATAAAGAAAATTAATGGAGTATCCCAGTAGGAGTATCACCTTAGTGATTGCATCCGTCCTTTGGTTATGTTCCCTATTCATATCCTACTCACAAACAATCTAAGAACTGCTCACATGTCACCCCTCTATCAAATTCCATAAAACATGTCACACACATTTGATCCATTGGGTTTTCCAGTGTCACGCCCCTCCCTAGCCTCTTAGTGTATACTTCATAGAATGATTGCAAATAGGATGTTGTATGTGACTCCATTAGGCTCAAGCCTTTAGAAATCTTGAATCTCTTAAAAAGAAATAATCCAATAGTTTACTTCTACCCGTGTTAAAGAGGCAAAATTGTGGTGGGGGTGATACGAGTGACACAACCTCAAGGCAACATATTTGTACAGACCAATTTGGGTTTATCTCTCCCTCATCTCCTTTAAAATACTTCTAATGAGGACATGTGAATTGACCTCATTAATCGAATCCTATTACACCTAGCTAATTTATCCAGTCTCACTACCATGAAGTAGCCTCAAATCATATAGTTGCGGGCATTGAAAGTTGTTTGCGGCTTGTATAACATGCTTCATTCACCCCACATGGTAGCTTGATGAGGCAAATGGAAGGACCATGATGTTTGGAGGTTGGGAGTTTTGACAACATGACTTGGACTGTACTATCATATTTCATCCTTAAGACTATGATGCTTTGTTGTATAAGATAAGTATAGTTTAGATTATATAGTGGTGACCTTAGATCCCCCAACCAACAAGGTGATTAAGTGAACTAGTTTAGGTAAGGCTTGGATCGACCTCCTACACCTCCCTCTTCTCCACTCTACATTCTCCCTCTCCTCTTTAGCACCAATTTTCTATTTGAAACAAAGGTGTGTGCATCATGCATAATTCTCCTTCAAGCACTAGTTGGTAGTCAAAGGGATATGGGCATGAAAAACATGATGGTCAAATTGGGAAACTAGAGAGCTAAAACCAACTTGATCGGTTCATGGTAGATGGTTAGAAAGTGTAATGTTGATTGATCAACTTCTAAAAAGTTTCATATGCTTCACTAGTTAGATGTTGAAATTCTAGTGAAGCTGTAATTTGATTGACTTACCAAAAGAACCAAAATTTTGGCGAAGTTTATAGTGTGACCATTATAAAAGTGACAAAATAAGGAATTTGCCTATAGATCTCAAGATACCAAATAAGGCAGGACCTTAACTTCACTACCTCTATATCATTCCACTTCTCTCTCATTGTCACTATGGGAGCCTTTGTTACACCAATAGAACTCACCTTAGTCATCCCCTTTATCTAGAGGGCATCATCCTAAACCTTTGGAATCTAGGCTTTGGGATTGTTATATCAATATAAAAGAAGCAGCCCATGAACAATAACCCTATCTTCCATTGATTTTACCCCCACCACTCAGTTGTCTTGTAGAAAAAGAAGCATCTGTTGAGCTGCAATGCATTCATACCTTGTATGTCACAATTGTGCTATTATTCTTGGCATTTGACAAGGGACTAGCAACTACTTGACAAGGTGTTGAAATCTCTTTTATACTCAAAATAAGTCATCTATGAGCCAAAACATCTTAGTCTAGTGTACAATACTATCAAACAACCAAGTGTTGGATGTATAGTCTGACTTAGTTAGACCCAAGACTCATATATGTTAATTGTAAAAACAAATAACAATCATCTTTTGATATGTTATGTGGAACGTAATTTACAAAAATTGGTTCTACGGTGGAACTGATAATATCCAATTAAACAAAGATTTTATAGACACTTGAAGGTTATTGCAAGAAAACATACCTAACAGAGGATGTAGTGCCATAATATAGAATTGCATCTTCAGATGTAATTAATGTTCCTAAATAATTGGAGGAAATGTCATCATACAATTATAGGATATCTACATGAAGTCAAGAAAAGAAATTTGGATAAACATTATAATAGAAACCATTTCCACATATTTTAAAAAAAGTTCTAGATCAATTTACATGGCAAGACGTTAAGTCAGATGACGCACTTTTGAATTCAACAAAAACATCAAAATCACTTTAAGTCTTCTTGTAATCCTACACAAAATCATCTACATGCATAAGTGAACAAGGCAATTCGACGAGGAATGGTAATTGTGAAATTAGTCTAATAAATGGGATAGAAACTTGTAATCTTCGAAGAAGACCAAGTTGTAAACTAATCTGCAACTACTTCAAATACTCAATCTAAATGAAATAATTGTAAAGAAAATTTTAAAAAAACCCATGAATCCAAAAATAAGTTCAGTCCTCTATGCAACATATACGGTTTAACAAAAAAAGCCTTGCAAAGGCAGTGTGATGTTTTACTTGAAAATGAGGTGCGACTCACACTTAAAATTGGTGGTCCAGAAGAAGATATTATTCATGGATCACAATTAAGCTTGCAAAACCATTATTTGGACACCCTCTAAATCATATGTAAACTACAAATGGCTCAATACATTGGGATTGGGCCAACAATTTCACATGGTTCCTATATCTAGTGAAATGCATTCTATTAAACTCATCCAAACTTCCATAAACCTTTTATAGTTAGTGTTGAACCTCCTTTGATGGACTGACTTAGATCTATTGATGAAGGGGTTCACCTTTCCATGAGAAATCCCAATCCAACTATAATCACATGATTCTCAGTGGCTGACCTGAAAGTGGTTACTGCCAGTTTTAGTATGGAAAATCTTGTTGGTGAAGGATCCACTAGACATGTATACAAGGCATAGTTTGATGATGGGAAGGTATTATCTATCAAGAAAGTCAATTTGTCTACCTTGCCTAATCAAACATCTGAAGAATTTTGTAGTTGGTCTCTGAGTTGTCACTTCTACACCTTCGAAATGAGATAGACTGAATTGGCTACTGTCGTGAACATGAGAAACACTTGTTGGTGTCTATGATTACAGAGAAATGGTTGGCTACAAGACTCACTTCATTGGTCACATGAATACAAAAACCCTTGATGCAGAACACTTACATTAAAGTTTCTTTCAGCATTATACATGCATTATAGTACCTATAGAGTTTTCTCACCTTTAGTAGTACACATATTTTAAGTTTTTGATGAGATAACCAATTCTGACATCAATCTAAAAAATTTCAAGGAATCAATTGCCTCATCTTAAAAAAAATTAATATAGCTACAAAAATTATGCAGAGGAAATCATTTCAAATTAACCTCCATTTCTTTCAACCTTTGCACATCTATACTTCATATTGAATGCTCCATGATCTCAAAAACACATGTAAAATGACTAATGTAGAAGTAACTAGCAACATCGAGTTATAGAATCTGTGAATAGCACATGAATTTAATTCAAAAGCATCTATCTTTACTTCATTCTTCTTGGAAATATGTAAAAATATTTCCTATGGAATATTTAGACAGGCTGCCAAGAAATTTAGAGCCATGAACACTTGTTTAATTGAAAATTCCTAATAGTGTGAGTGTGAGATAGTAGTAAGAGAGGTCACTAACTGTAAAAGAGAGACATTACAAGGCTCCTTTGACAATATGAGGTTGCATGAGGCAGCAGACTCAGTTCCTTGCATAAAAAGTTGTTAAAGAACCAACACATCGTCAAGCATCCTATCAGGCGACGCATCACTAAAGCAATGTGTCGAGAAGCACCATCCAAGAGGATGTCATGCAAGGCACCACCCAACCTCGATGCCCAACACCACCACAGATCGTCCAAGGGATCAACAAGACAACCACCTATTGTATCTTCCAAACCCTAACTCAAGGGAAAGAGAGGGATATCGAGCAACAAGCACCAAGATACCACCATCCATATCGGGAAACCACACCATATCACCCAAGGTCATCAAGAGTGTTAGCTCTCCTCGCAACAACTAAGTTGATTGAGGGATATTGCCAAACTCAAGCATATCAAGCAGGAGCTAGAGCTCACCTCGCAACAACTAAGTTGATTGAGGGGTATTGCCAACTCAAGCATATCAAGCAGGAGCTAGAGCTCACCTCACAACTCAAGGAAGGAGGGGTGTTGCTCAAGGCCCACCATCAAAGGCATGGCCAATCATATTGCCCAAGGTGTCCACAAGAACATATCATGCAACAAGGGTAGATCACCATCCCAACACTAAGGTCAGCAACTCTATCGGCCAAACCATCTCACCATGTCGTCCAAGCAACTAGAGCATATGCTCACCTCTCAATAGCAAAGTGAGAGAGGGGTTTTGCCTCAAGGACACACTACCTTATATCTTTGAATTAAGAAACCCTAAGCTCGCCTCTCAACTTAACAAGAGAGGGGTGTTGCTTGAGGTTCTACAACCCAAAGGATCAACCAACACAAGGGTAGCTACATCATATTGCCCAACCTGATCTAGGGAGCATATAGGGAAGCAACATTACCAACTAAGGTAAAAGAACCACTAGCAAGATATGAATAGCCGGTCAAGATAACATATCAAAGCATTATGTAAAAGAGATAGTATAGTTAGGTTAGAAGTTATGTAACCCACCTCAAGCACAAGCTTCTCCAAGATCCAAGCTCCACAACACCACCTTTGGCCACCTCAAGGAGGGAAGAGAGACCTATCACACTCATGGTCGAAACGGTAAGGAAGAAGATGAAACCAAGAGAGGGAGAGAGACTTAGCAACTTAGAGAAGAAAGGAAGCAAAAGATGCAAGATGTATCATCCACCATCTCTTCTTCTCCTCTCCTTCTCATTCTCAGCCAGCAAGGGGAAAAGAGAGCAACAGATAAGGGAACTAAAGGGACTACTAGCAAGAAAGGTGGGTGGTATATATACATGATGGTAAAGGGGGAAAGCAAGGCAAGGTGGCATCCACTAAGGGCCACTTGTCCAAGAGTTGTGCCACATGCTAGCATCCCAACACCAGTTGTCCATGACTTGCCACTTGCTATCAGCGAGCAGCATGTGTCAAAGATGGGTGACACAAATGATGCTAGGTGGAGGGGTGTGTGTCACCCAACATGGCAACCCAAAACACCCACCATCTCTCTTGGCCAACACAGCTCTGGCCGACACAACACCAAACACTCCCTTGCTCGACACACTACACAAACTGGCACACCATCCTGACACAAGGCAGCAAGGCACATCCTTGCCCGACACAAAGGTAGCAAGGGGAAAAGGCACCAAGACCAACAACAAGCCCAAGCTTAAACAAGCTCAACGAGGCCCAAAACAACACAAGCAAGGCACCCAAACCATCCTCCCAACCCTAGAGGATGCAAAGAGATACAAACAGATCTCTCAATGTGGTAAACTTGCACAGAAACCCTAGAACATGGGTAAATTGCAAGTTGCACCTCAACCCCACAACAAAACACAACAAACACTAATTTCACCTCAGGTGATTAGGAAAGCTTCTAAACACAAGGTTTAGGCAAAGAAAATAGGGTAAGCCCAAAATGAAGGTTAGGGTCCTTATAGTGTGTACTAGAACTGTTTGACAAATAGATTATCAGTGAAGGGGAAATCAACATGTAAAAAGTATAACCTGTCAAGCCTTCATGTTTAGGACGCAAGAAACCAAGTCTAGACATCACTCTGTGTGCATGTGTTGGCTTGCGTGTGTATTCAGTTAAGTTTGTCAATATTGCTCCTATCTCTCTTCAATGAGATAAATCTCTTCCAACTTTTAACATTAATTTTAGAAAGTCATAAATCTACTCTTAGACCTTGTTTAATGTCTACTGAGAAGGATAGCCTTGTTATCAACTCATAAGTCTATTTAAGTTCTATGGAAAAGGCAGACCTATGTGCATCGCTAGCTTTTGCATTCTTGTATAATGCAAATATGAACATAAGGTAACATCTTGGCATTTGTCATTGTATTTCATGCAGGAATTGACAAGTTGGATGTACACATTGACAAGGGAAATGAAAACAGTTGTACGACATGGATTACTAATATTAGCGATGCTACAACAAGCATTGACAACTGGTGTGCAAATATTAATGCAACAAACTTTCTAATCTATGACACACACATCCTATAAACTTTTCATAAAGCAGTGAAACATTTAATGATATTTAAATAGGCAAAAGGAATGCAAGCAAGTGAAATGACGTCAGGCATCCTGCAATGGAAAATTAACATCCATATAGCACTATGTAATGATTGTTCAAACTCCAAATCAATAAATTCTACCTCAACACAGCCTATTGTGCATGGTTTGCGGCACATCCATATATTACATACAAATTTTGTATTGCTTAGAACAGAACATGTATATGCACATAATGTATTAGTTACCATCATAAGAAGAATAACGACATGTTCATTTGTTGTAGCATGACCATGTTTATAAGATCATCATTTTGACGCTTACACTATTAATCAGTTCATTTTGAAGTATGTCCGGTGAACATGACATTCGATAAGACAAGCCCATTCATTGTCAGACAGTCACGGTGTATAGTCATGTGAGAGATGATTGAATTATGAAAATGAAGTGGATATTTTTATAAGAAGAAGGACGAGTAAGCAACATGTGTATAAGCTAAACTATTACTCTGCATTCAAGTGAGAGATTATGTATTCATTCAAAAAATAATAGATCAAAGAACATTATGATATGTTTAGTATACAACACTATGAGTACAACTATCTAGAATTGATAAATCTCATATATTACCTGACATTGATTACTACCTAAACAAATACATTAGAGTACAACAACTTGGGTTAGTTTTTGATATTCATCATTTCATTTTAGTACATGTCTAGTCTTAAATTATGAACTAATTGGTCATCATGGGAGGAAGAATGGGGATCCTAGATATTTTTCTATAGCAAAGGTAATAAACATATCGTGCAAGGTATATCCTTTGTATGCCTATGAAATGGATTTTGATATGAGATTACTAAAATATTTTCTAAATTTTCAAAAAATTACATGGATACATATTTTTATGCTTGTATGTATGCAACGACAGGCAAGATTTTGTCGTCTCTATGGCCTAGAATCCACTGTGATGCCATGGCAACTAGCACCGACAAGCACATGCGGTGTCTCTACAGGACCCGCTAGCACGGGCGATTGCGAGGCAAACCGAGGACACAAGAAGAACCACAAGGGGTGATAGATGCTTACTGGAGGTCCGATTGATTGGAGATAGCGTAGGGTGTCGGGGAGAAGCTTGGGTCACTAGAGAAGACAACTCGAGTAGGTGGGGGAGAGTCGGGGCTCTCGGGGCAAAATTGTCCGTGGAGGAGGAGATCTCGGGGGCCGGCGGTGCTTTTGGGCACAAAATGGTAGAGATGGATGCTCTGTGGTGGCGGCTGGGTGCCCGTGCAGCGAGGGGGGTCCAAGCCCTATATTGGGCATTTCTTCTATAGTGATAGGGTGAACACGATCTAGGGCTCATTGAGTTCAGGATGATGAAACGGATTTGATGGAGAAGAAACCAAGTGAAACCATAGAGAAATGACTGAGGTCAGAGGCGAGCATTCAAAGAAGCTAAAACGGCTGTTGATCGCGGAAAGAACGTAGGAAGGAGATTATATAGACGCCATTGGATCTCAATCTAACAGTGGCTATGGTGTGTGTGAGAAATCAAATCAAAGAAGTAATGTGTGACACACATAATTGCAAAACTATATTTCAAATCAATCGCATAATCAAAATTTCATTTAAGTGGAAGGTTACACTATATTAAAATCTCCTTTAATTGCTTAAAGGGTCCAAAAATGGGTCAAATGAGCCCAAATTTTGACCATAGGTGTATTAGAGGGTCTAGAACGTTCCCATAAGGTTAGATTTTATGCTTGTACAGGTTTTAGGCCTAACATAGCAAAACCCTTATGTGCACTTAAATGACCATGATTAGTGTATATAAAGCTATTAATTTCTCAAATAAGAATTACAAGGTATGAAAAACGTGCACCAAATATTATTTCTTTTCAATTAACAAGGTGGAGGCCATTAAGCAAGAAATTAAACATGTAAACCACTAATTACCATATGAGAGAAAATTTGACATAAAACCATTTATTCTCATTTTCTTAAACAAAAGAGTATAGATATATATATGAAAAGATTTCCTTTAAATAAAACAAGGGTAAGAGAGAAATTGGACATAATAAAATGAATTTCCAAAACTAACATGGGAAATTTGCATTTAAGTCCTCAACAATTATCTTATTAGAAAAAAGAGCATGCATAGAATAAAATATTTTGAAAATTTGCATAATAAGATTGGGTTGTTACAATACTACCCACCTTAAATAAATTTCATCCTCGAAATTTCCTAGAGTTTCTACCCACCTTAAGGGTTTCTTGTAAACTTGCAAATTTTCCATACAAAATTTCATTATAGGAGGCATATAAAAACAAAGCATTATTATGATTCAACATAAATTACTTAGCTACCCTTCCTAAGTATCATACTTACTCCTTAACATTACACCTAACTCATTAGACTTAGTGAATTTATCTCTCACTTACCAAGACTACATCTTTATAGTTGTCTAACCTTAGGTCATATATCCTTCATCTCTCTATATGTGGTGATCAAGCACATATTTTGAAAAGTTGGATCTTTTCATGCTACATCTCACCAGGTTATTTGCACATGTGTCCCATACGACAAACACAATTAAGAATGTAAGACACATGAAAAGTCACATTAAATGTCATTTTCCTCAAATCTCAATTGGGTGGCCCTTACCATTGAGACAAGGAGAAACATGTCATCATCTAGGGTTTGTTTTCAACTACATGAGCATGCTAACATGTACTTATCTAATGCGATGAGGGCTCTAGTCATCTTTAGGGTCCTCTAGACATACTAGAATACATAATCATGTTCTCTAAATCTATTTCTTCATCCTAGGGTGACTTGCATGAATCCTTATTGTTGCCTTAGTGTCCATCTATTTCTTGCTATGATACCATTAATGTAACACCCCTCCCTAGGGTTTCATACGTAACCAGCGGAAGCACAACCTAATCCCCAACATTATCCATAATGTGGGGTACTTGGCATTTTAGGGAGGGATTATCACATACATGATCTAATATTAAAAAATAAATAACACTTGGCATTATGGAAACATAGATTCTTACATAAGTTCTTGGAAAGAAAACTACATCATGATTCCAAAGCTACATCCAATCTAGATAACATATGAAACATAGGATCTCCATAGATGGACGTCCCACCGGGCAACAACTTCTACGGTCTTGGATCCTTGCAATCTTCTCAAGATGTCTCCTTCCCTTTATCTCCAATGTTTTTAGACATCTCGTCCCCATCCATGCAAAGGAAAAACAAACATGGTATGTAAGTGACATTGGCATATTATAAAACATAAAAATAACATATAAAGGTGACTTGATATAAACATGAACATGCATTAACATTAATCATTTCTTGACATATTTTACATAAGGAACTTGACTAGAAGTATATGCTCCTCCCTTAATGCCCCATAAGGAGCCCATAATGCTCGGAAAGCCCATAATTTCTCAGAAAGCCCATAATGCTCGGAAAGCCCATAACAAGGTGCATATAAATCTAAATCAATTTCCATTAACCATGATCTTTCTTAGACTTAATTATCTTCTAAATGACTTAGACTTGATCTTAATGGGATTCCTCCCTCTTGAACATAGTTGGGATTTCTCCCCATGAAACATAATGGGATTTCTCCCTCTTAAGGATGGATGGGAATCTCTTCCCTCTTAATCTTGGTTTCATGTTCCTTAACCAAAATTCATAACATTAATGTGGTTTCTATACTTAGACTTAGATTATAGCAAAAAAGCATTCGATAATCATATACTTGAAGGAAAACATGCATTTATCATGACTTTAACATAAAGTGCTTAACAATATTCATAAACATTCAATAAACCAATGGTTATCTATGCCAAGGGCATGGCCTGCTTACCTTGAGCTAAATCACCTAAGTCAAACCTAGTTTGATTGGTTGGGTTCTCTTAATCACATGAAATAACATGATTATCCTTTATTATTTAAATTAAACCCTAATATGTGTCATATAATTATTGAGATGTGAAAATAGAAAAATCATTCAATAGAAACCACAAAATCAGATTCCTCATCGAAAATCATTTCCAAAACATATTTATTTATATTTTTTTGAGGTCATATGCAAAAGTTATGATTTTTTTACTCTGGACCAATTAGAAATTAGGAAACCATAGCGTGACATCATTTAAATCTGTGATTATTTTGATGTAAATAAAACGTCAAAATATCAGAAAACCAAGTTGTGTGTGACATAATGATCAAACATGCAAGGGCATAATCGTCATTGCACTCTAACTGGGCATCGCGTATATGAAGAACAAATCGAATGTCAAAATACATGTAATGCCCTTGGGGGATCAATTAACTGATTGAACTCGTGGGGGCACCATGGTCATTTCAGGACCTGGATTGCTCCCCTTGGATTCATGGAGCGGACGAAGGTCGAGCACCTACCTGGAGCTCCATGACCTTCACTACAAAGGAACCATGCAGTCCTTTGAAGAACGGCTAAATGTCTTTTGCCTTCGCAGTTTCCTGACAAGCTCAATGAGCTCAAGCAGAGGCTCCCAGAGGTGCTGGAGCACCAAGACCAGGCCAAGGTAGAACCACTTCTTGTGAAGCCTGAGCGCTGAGAAAAATGAGTAGTTTGGGACAAAAAGGTCCAATAAAATCAAAGTGGGGTCGTAAGAACCTAAAGTCATCATTTCCAGGGTCGAAGGGAACAAGAGGACCTTCATATCCATAGAACAGAGAATTACCGTGGGAAACAGAGGCGGCAACGATGGTTCAAATGGTGAAGAACAAAGCTAGAGAGGGCACACTGGGGATCAGAAATCCATCCTTGAGGCCAAACGAGATCGGAGGTGCCGTCTCTTTGGCCTAGAATCCACTATGATTCCATGGCGACTAGTGCCAGCAAGCACAGACAGTGGCTCTACAAGACCCGCTAGCAGGGGCGATCACGAGACAAACTGAGGATGTGAGAAGAACTGCAAGGGGTGATAGATGCTTACTGGAGGTCCGATTGATTGGATATAATGTAGGGCGCTGGGGCGAAGCTTGGGTCATCGGAGAAGACAACTAAAGTAGGTGGGGGAGAGTCGAGGTTCTTGGGGCCAAATTGTCAGTGGAGGAGGAGATCTCGGGGGTCGGCGGTGCTTTTGGGCGCAAAACGGAAGAGATGGATGCTCTGTGGCGACGACTGGGTGCTCGTACAACGAGGGGGGTCCAAGCCCTATAATGGGCATTTCTTCTATAGTGAGAGGGGGAACGCGATATGGGGCTCGTTGAGTTCGATATGACAAAATAGATTCATTGGCAAAGAAACCAAGTGAAACCGTCGAGAAACGACTGAGGTCAGAGGCGAGCATTCAAAGTAACTAAAACGGTTATTGATCGCGGAAAGAACGGAGGAAGGAGATGATACGGATGTTGTTGGATCTCGATCCAACAATTTTTGTCGCGTACGTGAGAAATTAAATCAAAGTAGTAATGCGTGACACACATAATTGCGAAACTATAGTTCAAATCCATCGCATAATTGAAATTTCATTTAATTGGAAGGTTACACTATATTAAAATCTCCTTTAATTTCTTAGAGGGTCCAAACATGGGTCAACTGAGCCCAAATTTCGACCATAGGTGTATTAGAGGGTCTACAATGTTCCCATAATGTTAGATTTTATGCTTGTACACATTTTAGGCCTAAAATAGCAAAACACTTATGTGCACTTAAATGACCAGGATTAGTGTATATAAAGCTATTAATTTCTCAAATAAGAATTACAAGGTATGAAAACGTGCACCAAATATTATTTCTTTTCAATTAACAAGATGGAGGCCATTAAGTAAGAAATTAAACATGTAAACCACTAATTACCATATGAGAGAGAAAATTTGACATAAAAGCATTTATTCTCATTTTATTAAACAAAAGAGCATATATATATGAAAAGATGTCCTTTAAATAAAATAAGGGTAAGAGAGCAATTGGATATAATAAAATGAATTTGCGAAACTAACATGGGAAATTTGCATTTAAGTCCTCAATAATTATCTTATTAGAAAAAAGAGCATGCAGAGAATAAAATATTTTGAAAATTTGCATAATAAGATTGGGGTGTTACAACACCATAGACGACACTTCAGTGTCAAGAAAGGGAACGTTGTTCCAACAGATGATGTGTTGCACCATGGAGGACACTTAGGTGCCAATAGAGGACACTTCAGTATCAATAGAGGAGGACTTATTGTATAATGGTGACCATAATTAGATAAAAATCATAAATAAAAGATACCTTAGTTTTGAGCATCCCTATCATCTCATCTGTGAGTATGATGAGAGTAAACTATATAAGATATTTGTTATCCAGGCACAATGGTACAGATCATGAGACCGAGGTACCTGAGTACATGTTTCCAGAGAGAGATAGAGTAGAAATATAAGAATTAAGTTAAAGAAATCAGAGATAGAATGTTTTATATTTTACTCAAGAACTTGATGTTAGCTTCATATTTCAAATGTCCAATAATAATTTTTAACATCTCAAATCTTCATTATATTCAAGTAACTTACTCTAACGATTCTTTTTCCCAATGCATGGTTGGGGACACGATGTCTGCCGGATTTGGTGAAATTGAATATCAAAAGATCATGCAAAGGACTAGGAGATTCTTAATCCTAGCCTGGTGGGGTTCCATTTTCTAAGATGATCCAAAGATTTAGATATCACTTACATCATGCCTTAGTTTTTTTAGTTGAAGTTTGGCTTTATAGAATACATTCCACTATGAACTAGTTGTAATTTTCCTATTCATGAACTATGTTTGAATCTAATTTCACTCAATGCAAAGTGTTTCATTTATTCAAATTGAAAATATCAACATTTTGTCATACCCACTTGAGTAAGAGTGCTTCCGCTCAATTATAGTTATATGTTGTGATAAATGAGGTGTTATAAGATCAATCATAGACACTCTTTTTATCGATCTGCCACTTTCTTTCTTTTTTGACTATGTGGTTGTTGGGCATTTGGCAACATAAGAGAAAGCCTGACTCTTACATAGACCACTAGAGTTTACATAATGTCTTATACATGGATTTATCTTGCTCTATGATTGGTCAATTCATTTTAAATTGACATTAATCAAACCGATGGTCAAAAAATAGATGTAAATATGCTTTGGAAAGTACTTTCAATTTTGAGTCTAGTTTTATGATTTTCAATCCCTAGTTTGTCTTTTCTTTTGATGTTTAATTAAGAAATTCTAATCTACACTATAAACCTAATAAAGTATACACATGATTAATTGAATTTAATTCAAAATCTAATGATTAATAAGGACCTAATAAACCCTAATCTGATCTAGGTATCAATACCAAGTATTTATTTTTGGTTGTTTGGTATAGGGAATTAGATTTATATGCAATTAGGATGACCTAGGACTCCTCCAAGCTTAAGTAAGCAGGTCCATGCCTATTTTTATTATTATGTTTTGGTTTTAAATCGCTTTTTGATTTATTACAATGATTAAGATATATTATTTGAATAACTATGTCCTTCGAATTGGAAATTACTCACTCAAAATGTTCCCTAAGAATTTACTAAAATATTTTTATGCCTATTAATTCTATTTCAATATATCTACATCACATCAATGTGAAATTAAAGGTTTAGTAAAATAAATCCAAGTTAATCATGTTATGAGTTTCCCATTTTTGTTTGCATCATGTTTATGTTGAGCCTTCATGCCTTAGAGTTCAAATTGAACATTGTGGAACTCTTGTGCAAACATGAGCCCAATTCTCGAATTAGTAATGGCACTCAAGTGAAAATCATGAGTCCAAATGGAACATAAGTTGATCCTATGGGAATTATTTGCACGATTGGTGCATTAGAGAAGAGGACACTATAATCAATTATTAAGATCATAATATGTGAGTTCAATTTTTTTGATCAGTTTGTTTGAGGTTTCTCCTTATTGCCAAGTAGTATTTTTTATAACAAATACTCAATGTCTCTTACTCTAACATGTTTTCTATATTGAGTGCATGGTTGGGGATGTCATATCTGCATGAGGAAAAAATAAGGGATCTTAAAGAATACATCTCAAGGATAGATTAGGAGTTAAGCCTTGGTTGGGTGACAATTATCATATGGAATTTAGTTCAGTTATTCATTTAATATGAGAATCATGCACTAGTTTAGTTGACTTTAAAGTTTAAATATTATGTTGTGGAACTTGAGACATGTCCATGGAGGAGTGGTTCAGGTGGTTCGGCACAGTCTCCCCTCCTGAAGGGATCGGGTTCGAAACCCAGTGGCCGCCTCCAAAATGGTACCCGTCATGTAGGCTGACCAACTGTGTGCTTTAACCGGTTCCCGGGTGTGTGGGGTTCTCAGGTCCCGAGAGTTTTATGTTGTCTATGGGGTCACAAAAGTGGCAGTTCTACGGGGGTGGTTCTCTCGATAATAATAAAAAAGAACTTGAGAAATGAGAATTGCATTTTTTATCATTTTTAAATTTAATGATATTACATATTTATGCAATGATTATCATGTTTGGGACATCCTAGTGAGAATACATGTTCTTATTAGTATATGATTTCAAAAAATTGGGTGTTACACTTTCACTAGTGTCCATTTAAAGATAATTATAGTGTGATCCACTACCCTAAATGTTGAAATCATTAATGGGGTCTGAATAGATATTATATTTGTCAACCTTGTGGATTGAACTGTCAAAGTTATTTTGGGATCCATATCAAACAGCTTGAACCATTAGAGTACCATCATTGATGTCCATGTCATAGTCATTTTCATGCTTATAGCCTTCTCTAATGAGATCAATATCCCTTTGTGTCCATAATATATAATTGTCATTTAATCATGCAGCTTGTATGAAGTATTGTATTTCTCAAAAGAAAAACTAATACATCACTAAAAAAATTACTTGTTTTTTGCTTCTTCTTTTGGATGAAATGTCAAGAAACTAAAGTCCTAATGTATAGGGTCTTGGGACGTAGAGGCAATGGAAATAGTCGTGGTTGGTTCAAAAATGACAATACTCCAAATGAGGATAACAATGCACACCATCCTACAATAGTAATAATTGAGAAGGCATCAACATATCTAAGGGAATTAATCAAAGTAATGAGGAATATGCAATGTCACACAATGTTGAAATGTTGGAACAATAAATATAGTTCACGGTTCCTACATAAATTCTTTTGTTGGCAAGGACCACACTACCACAAATATTATATCAATTCACCACGAAAATAATCATATGTATTAGTTGATCAATGTCGATCCATATCAGTCATCCTAGTGTGATAAGAGGTCTTCTCTTCATCATTGTAACCCTAGAAGTTCATAGTTATTGTCAAGGTATTCACAATCGACATAGGGTTACAAGCCCTAATTAATTGGCTCTCAATTTTGTGGTGTCTAACTAACCAAATCTCGATTGTTTATCTTGACATGTTCTACTATGTGGTTCAACTATTCACAAATAAGAACTTCATCAAGGTCATGATCGGTGGAACTTAGAAAATAATTTTTGAATTATTTATTAGTGCATATGGGTCCCTTCATTTTTCCCTATAATCCCAATACCAAAAAACATTGTGATATGGATCAGATTGTTGGGTCTCCCAGTGTGCATGTACTAGAACCAACTACTACATAGGGTTGAAAATCTTGTAGGAAAACCATCAAGATTGATCCACCATAGATATGGGTCATCATGGTAAGTTTGATTGTTTGTTGAGGTATATATGACTAAACCTCCAGTACTATCAAATCTTATCAATGGTCAGATATTTTAGATAAAGTACAAGAATCTACCATATGTGTCCATGAGGTGTGATAGGTTGGGCCATAAAGATTAGTGATACACTCATGTTTTAGCAAAGACAATAGAGGAGACCAAGTTTCTTTAGAATGTGATGGATCAGTGTGTGGTCACCTTTACAATTGGGTATGCATGTCAAAAAATCGAAGAAGGGGGTGCAAATACAAAAAGTTTGATAAAGTTGTAGGGGAATTAGAAAGAGAAATAATTAATAAGATACATTTTGGTGGTTCCCAACATCCTTGAGCAAGTGGAAGAAAAGGTAACAACACCAATAATGCAAATGTTGTAGAAAAATAGAGCGTTAGTGAAAAATAGGAGGCAACACAAGAAGCACCCTCCTATAGGATCAAATAGTGGGGGTTAGTGTGGTGCAGGTAAAGATACCCTAAAACGTCAACAAAAGAATCTAACAAAATAACTTTGAGAACATATTCATTAATGTAGAAGTGAATGGGACAATGGAAGGAAGAGTGGTTAGTCCTAGAAAGAATCTAACGTTACAATTTTCTTGTGAATTTAGTGTAAAAGAATCATTATTCCATTCATGACCCCATGTAAAAGAATCATTATTCCATTCATGGTAATCCATAGAACTAGAAGGATTATCTACCAAACTATTCCTATGAGCCATGATAGGGTGTGAAACAAGAGTAAAGCAATAGTTTCTATTGACAACTTCAAGACATCTGAAGCAAGATTATTATTTAACTCTCGAGGGATGACAAAATTGTTGATGATATGGAAGAAGAGGAACTGGGTATAATGATATGGGTGTGAACATTCATCTACATTGCATCTTTCATCTCACCCTAAATCATAGTTTCCTTTATGAATTACTTATGTTGGAATATATAGGGCACCTACCTTATCGATAAGTCTGGCTATTTTTGCTTCTTTAGGAAAACTCATAACCTTTCTCTCATTGTGATTATTGCCTCTCATTGTATTGGTAAAGAGATGATGACATTATAAACAAGACATTATTCAAATTCCTCACATCAGGTTGAAGCTATTGTGATTTTAGGTTGGATTTTGATCTTTTGGGATGAACACAAATACATTGTTTTAGTTCTATTGAATCATAGACATTTGATTCATTGTAACTATGGTTTCCTTTGTCACATTTATGTATGGTCGCCCAAACCCAACATAATAGATTTTTCTATGGGACAAACTAAATGAAATCTCAAAAACCATTAATGTCTCTTGTATGGTTGTTAGAGATTTTAATACCTTTCTCTCTACATCTATCGAGGGGGTAACTATTTTATCCTCAACTCAAGTATTAAGTTCAACAAAGTACATCTTCATACTAGCCTTGAAAATGTCAAAACCAATGGCTATTGGTTCAATTTCCAAAGAAAGGGTCTATTTGAGAGTATTGGTGACATGATTTCCAACCAAAAGTGTCAACGTTATAAATATAACACAACCATATCCATCCTCCCTTGACTTCATCTAATCAAAGTATGTTTCTTATAATGTAGTTACTGACCTAAGGCCAATCCAACTTCTCTTTCAGGATGTGATCTAGCTAGATGATAAAGCCAGATTTCACAAGAAAAATTATAACTCAATGGAACAATTTTGTTCCTTTTATCGATGCTCTGAATATGTTGAAGCCTACTATCATACATTGGGATGTTTCAACTATGAAGCAACATTGTCAAGAAAAAATTTCAGTCATCAATAAAATCAATAGGACGTTTACAAATTCTTATTATTTTTAACTATGCCAATGATGTTTATTGTATTGAATGCCATGAAGTGGTCTAACATATCCAAAATTAGGAGGCAGTATACTAAAGACACAATTAGATTGGATGCCACTGTCTAGTGGAAATAAGATCTTTTGCAATTCCTTTGATTATGTATGGCATAGGAATAAGGTATCCACCTTCAGGACTCACATGGCAATTAGATTAATGATATAACCCATCAAGTAGAATGTCCAAGAGTTCTTTCAACAGCTTGTTGTGACGCCAAATCTTATCATTTACAACAATTCCCCTAATCCTTTGGGTAAATTCACTAGAATCAATGATGACTAATAATTCTCTTGGATTCCATTCCAAATTCCAATGAGCCTTGATGGATTCATAGAGGAATAAGAGATACATGGAATACATAACAAATGTTTATAAGCCAATTGTAAGCATGTGGGATCTTTTATTTCCAAGATAGTCATGGGCTCCTTCAAGTCTACAGTCTTTGACCCAAATCTTGTTAGGTTCTACATGGTGATCATTCCAAATACTGAGATGGTGCGTTCATGTAACGAAATGAGGTGGATCTACTTAAACTACACATTTTTCAATTTTATATGCAAAATAATCATGCAAATATACTTTATTAATTGTATTTCCTTATCCCTATCAAGCTCTATCCCTAATCAAAAGATTAGTAATGATATCCTTCTTGTCCAAGAAGATATTCACTCAATGTTCTTCAAAAATGGTAATAGGACATGGATGGCAGATAAAATTGATATTTTAAATGCCTTTAACAGAATGAGTTGGAGCTTCATTAAAAAAAACCTCATTCTTGTCGCCATCCAATCAAGATTATCAATTTTCATGATGTATACAATAAATTTTGGCTCATCTTGCTTCCTATGGGAAGGATTATCTCTTACATCCTTTTTGAAAACTAAGGAGTAAGACAAGGTAACCCAATCAATCCATATATATATGTTCATTGCATGGGGCATCTAGGCCAAGAAAATACCAATTCAATTATGTAGTGAAAGTTAAAACCTATAATGTTGTCTCCAAGTTCCCCCTTTTATGCATGCACATTTTATGGATGATATCTTGCATCTAGGAGAAGCCTTGGTATCACACAAAGTGATCTTGAAACATGTTCTTAAAGACTTAGTCGTGATGTCTGGACAGAAGGTCTCTATAAAAAAGCTCACTGTTATTCTCAACAAACTCAAAATAAGGTGAGAAGGGGACAAATAGAAGAAGGCTAGGTATACCCTTCACTAATTGCATGGGAAGATATTTGGGTGTAATGATCATTCACTACAAAATCATAAAATCACTCATTTAAGTATTGTGAAATTTGTGAACTCTAAGATGAAAAATTAGAGTTTTGGTCACCTTTCCCCCATTAGGATGGTTACACTGGACATGGATATGCTACAAGTGATTCCTTCACTAGTGTGTAAAGGGATCAATTGTTTATTAATATCTATTATGAGTCTGTTGATAAGTTTTTCTAGACATGAAGGCGTCTCTATTGTCAAAAAGACAACAATCAAGCATACATAAAGGTAATTGTTGTCTTTATATTTTATTGTCTCAACTTTTAAGAAATTTTTTTATATATCCATAATATAAATGTATACAAATGTTACTACTTATGAATGTAATATCCTCTTTCTTATCCTACCATCATAGTCTGGTGTAGGGTTATTGCACTCAAACTCTCTTCCTTTCTTGAATCGACTCATTTCCTTGTCACTTTGTTCAAAGATCTAGTCATCTAGGCAATAAGGGATAGTGAGCCATCCCTTTCGAGATATATGAAAGGAAATAGGGGAATCAATATAGGGACAAGAATCAAGTTGAGAAAATAGGCAGTACTTTGACCTAGGACCAGAAATTAGCCATAAGATTGCCTGAACCAAGAATATGATTGTCGAGGAATATCGAATTGGGAATCGTGCCCACCCAACAAATAGGAAAAAATGACAGATTGGATCCTGACGAAAACAAATAAATATCCCTAGTCACTTTAGGATCAAACTCAAATTTATACCTGAGGTAAAAGTCTATGGTCTCTGTCAAACCTGACTTTTTCCTTTGCAGGAATCGAAGACCCAACAAATCTTTGCCTACGCACTGAACCTTTTTGAATAATGTGTTCCCTTTTGAAGTTGAGCGGAGGGCGTCGAAGTACATCCCTTGGAGTGATAAAGACAAACACTCCCCTGGAAACATGAAGAAAAAGGATGGGAAAACGTGAACTTGTCCAATGTGCCATCAACCCAATGGACTTGCTGCCAAAAATCCTAGGAAAATGCAAAAAAGGTCAATTGGCCATCAACCCAATGGACGGGAAAATGATTTTAGATTCAACCAATATTAAGGTACATTCCCTTTAGTATACCAAACTAGTCAATCCATTTTAGGATTTCATTTTATTGAAAACTTGTAAAAGACGGTCGTTCAGTCACTCCTTCCTGTGTAGAAGTCTGTCAGTTAGCTATTTGATTCACTTCTCTATGTAATCCCTTGCTTCTTTTCTTACAACCTCAAGAATCACTCTATCTACTTTGATTTTCATATTCTCTTTTTGCAACCTTAAGAATCACTCTATCTACTTTGCTTTTCATATAAGAAAGAGATAGATAGTTCTTTCATTCTAAAGTATTTGACTCTATAATCAGAGAGAAAGTTCTATCTTTCTCATAAGACCTTTTTAATCTTTATGGGCTTAAACTCATCCTTGGAATTGATATGATCTCAATCACTAAGTGCTCGATTCCCATGAGATCCATTGCCTTATCTTAAATATAGGGGGACCTAATTTTCTAGGTACCCTAGACACCCATGAAAACTATAAAATATGTATAATGTTAATATTCATATATTGTTGTCTGTTACATGACATTTTATCATACGAAAGAATGCTATCTTATTTGACATTATAATATTTCTTATATACATTTTATATCATTATCTAATTTATAGATCTTGCATTATAACTATGTACAGTGACCTATTCATAAATAGGTTTGATCATAGAAAAAGGGGACAATATTGTCTCTCTTATATAAGAAACCTTGTTAGCACACAATCTGGCCAACACAAATACTGTGTTCGAAAATTCTTTCTTGAAACCTCATATATACTATAGTACTCCTCCTTGTAATACTGAGGTTGTGATGGATATGAATCCTTATATAAAACACCAAAGATAGAAGAGAAAACCATAGATGATCAATCTATTGTTCGTGATTCTGACTTGAGGTATCAAATTTGAGAACACCCTCTTCCAAAAAAAGATAAAATCTGACATTCTTATATCAATGTTGGTATGTACCAACATCACATAGTGAGTTATCCAATATTTGGGCCTAAGAAGCATTCAAAAGTATGTATGACTAGAGTATTCTTCAACTATGGATGCATCATTTTCCCTACCATGCTTTGTATTTGGCAAATCTCCATCTGAACATTTTGGATCGTCTACGTACACCATTGAGGGATTTTTAAATTGGAAAAATTTTGAGGGATTTTATTGTGCATTCTTGATGCATGTTGGTTGGATTCTTATTCTCCGTATAATGCAGATAAAAGGCATGTAAGGAATTCATGACCCAAAAAGGACACATAGACAAAGTTATACAATGACAAGCAACACAATAATTCTTGCCAAATCGGTTACGCCTAAGAACTTTAGTTGATATATTTCAATGACAAGAATTCTAAGATTGTGTATTCCCAAATTATATGATGAAATTTCATCTACCAAAAATAGGGAAAATTTCATTGAGATGTTCATATTGCTGAAATGGTTCTAGATAATGCTCCTGGAAATGTGAAACACACTTCACCATCAATTCAATACAACTTACACATTATTTCATCTACATTTTAAAAGGCTATGTGAATAGATATTTCTAAACTATCATATTGTATAATTGTAGTTACGGTATAAGATGAATCAAGAAGAGAGAAACTAGCTATTGTTATCAGGTTGGTTGACAAATATGTCATCATTGTTCACATTGTTAATATTGTTGGAGTCGCTGGCAAACGTATAGGATAACTACACTTTGTAAAGTCTGGTGAAATTGCTAAAAGAGAACATGAAATGGGAAGGCGACTTAACCAAATGGTTCCTTACAATGCCTTGGTGATATCGTTGAGTTCTCACTAGTCCTTAGTTTGCGGCCTAATAGATATGTAGGATTGAACATGTTTTGTGTCCTCTCAACATGGGGATAAAAATGTAGGATAAACGACAATGATATCATTTGAATTTGTTTTTGTGTTGCTACTAGTGAGAGAAGTAGTTTGCGGCCTAATAGATATGTAGGATTGAACATGTTTTGTGTCATATAGTATCATAAAAAAGGAAGTACTTACCCTCAACGTGGAGATAAAAATGTAGGATAGACGACAATGATATCATTTGAATTTGATTTCGTATTGCTACTAGTGAGAGAAGCTTTAGGGATTATTGATGCTCTTTTGTTAAGTATTGCAATGGTAAGATAAATATATAGTGAATGCCATGAATTTGGTCAAGTGTAAATCCAATCCATGATTGAAGATGGTTGGGAGAGCTTCATGAATTCTATAAAAGCATTTGTTTTGAGCATGAAGTAGACATCCCTGACTTAGATTCTCATTACCTAAGTTGGTGACACATAGGTCATCGATCTAGTGAGATCACAATAGACCATCATTTTTTCTTCAACATATTTACTTTGGTGATGGATTCTCAACTACATGAGCTCAATCAGATATTTAATGAGCACGCATTATATTTTCTTTAACGTACACCATTAGTAGGAAGGTTATCAATCATTAATGTTGATGATATATGTAAATGTGTTAATGAATATTGCCCAAAAGATTTCATTGTTAAGGATAAGGATGCATCGAGGTTTTAATTGAAACATTACGAGTTAGATGTACTTTTTTATCATGTCATGCAAAGCTTTAATCAATTTCTAAATTATGTCAACAATTATTTCAAAGTAAAAAGATAATAAATTAAAAGTAGATTTACAAACTAATTTAAGTTGTTTTGACTCTTCCTATTTTGGAAGCTACCACTGAATGGTCACTTTATGTTATCAAGCTTGTTGAGAAATGATTGCACAACAAAATGGAGGACATATTCTCTATCAATTGTATGATGATATATATTGCAAATGGAATAGTTCCAAGTTTCACAATTATTGACATATATAATTGATGAGTTTTATGCTTTTACTGGATATCAATGCATAACTCAAATAAACCCCAATAATCATATGTTTGAATTTTACTATTTATTACACTGCATTTTAGAATTAACTTATATTAGTCACCTCTAAAGATAAAATACCTAGTTTTGCCGATGCATGTATCCCACCACCTTTTAACTCTGTAAAAGAAAAGTTGTCCCCAAACCACAGAAGTATCTAAAGCTCACCTATAGACAACATACATATGGTTTCAAAAATATAAAGAGTTGCGTTATCATGATAAATGGCGACAACTATGAAAAATTAAGATCCCAAGAAGGATCAATGTGTTTTCTTGGCTTCTCTAACATAGACCAATTTTGAATGGCATTGACAGATGGATGTTTGAACCATTTGTCTATAGTGTTATAATTCTAATGAAATTTATTGTCTAGGGAAAAACAATGTAGTTTGATTCTTTGGAAGGCTCTGCAACAAACAAGCTATTTCTTCTACATGGACAAATAAGCTTGGATGTACAACATCATACTGAATGACAATGCTACAATTTCCCTTGTTATTGCATGCTGGCACATTTTGACAAAATACAATAATGTGGTCCACTCTGGAAAAAGACAGTTCGCTTCTTTCCTGGGCATGTTCATCTCTAAAAGAACATGTACGATCGAGAAACTATTGAGCCCAAGGTTTAATTGCCTCAAGCCCTCTCCCACCAACCAAGCTATCCCTTGGGAGAGGAAAGACTTGATTCTCTTTGTTGATGCTGCATTTGATTGCAAGTCAGGTGCAAATCCTCCAATATTCATATTGTTGATTGTAATGAAAAGTGTGTGCGTGGTTTTACTTATCATGTCTATGCTACATATGCTTTGGATGCAGAAGTCCACATCATAACTGGACAGTCTCTACAAACAAACAAATACGTCTTGAAAAAATTCACACTGATTGATTCTCGCCTATCCATCAAAGTACACACACATGATGCAACCATTCCTTTGAAGTTCCAACCCTACATGAGAAATGTACGCACTATAAAAACTAATGTCGCCAATTAATCACGTTCCATCTATCTAGAAAGTTCGTTGTAATAAACGATGTCATTGCAAAACATGCAATGCAGTCAGTGTCTCTCATTGACTTATGTTTTTACCCTCCCAGGTTATCACAAGAGGTTCACATTTGTATGAGCACCTTGTTCTCTGGAAGCATAAAGGAATAAGAACGTATTTTGTTTAAAATAAATGTCAAACAAAAAAGCAGTCAAGGGTGGGTGCGGCAGTCCCCGAATATGATGAGCATGTATCCTTAAGAGAATTATTTATGCAACACCCCATCCACCAAAACTCACACACATACCCCGGGAATACGCGCATGACACAATTAGTATTGTGCGTCAATTAGCACTGTGCGTCTCGAATTTGAAAATTTGTCATTATTACTTTGTGACAGGAGAGAGATAGTGTTAGTGTTAGTGGATGGAGAGAGATGGATGAAGAGAGATGGATTATTAAATACAAGAGATGGATGGAAAGATAGACAGAGAAAGTATCACAGAATAATTCATACATGGCCTATTAGCATTGTGCACATATAAAGTAAATATTGTAATACATATTAATGAGCACTGTTTAATCTAAAAATATGTATAGTATTTATAGAACTTGTTTATAAGTAATATTTGTTTAAAAAATGCTCATTGTAGTATGTATAAATATGAAATGCATAAATATTATATAAAAATATATATAACTTATATAATATGATGGACACAATTATATATATAGTAGTGTTTGGTATTTATATTGGTACAATTTTGATTTAGAATAAGTAGTGTTCTTAATGACTTTGATCACTAATAACAACTCCTTGTATAGTTTTATCCTCTCAGTTGTCTCGAAACTCTTCGACTTCTGACACTGCGCTAAAATTTTCTTTATATAGTATCAAACGGTCACTTCATATTCTGTATTTGCGTTAATCGAGATCTGGGTGTAAATCTTAATGGAAGAGGTGTGCTCTATATCATTACTCTATCCTAACGGTATGGAGAAATGCTAATATTTGAAGTAGTGATATTTGTTATAGTACCATGTAATCGACCTTCTAGTGACCGGATTTCTAAGATAGTCATGGGCTCCTTCAATTCTAAAGTCTTTGACCCAAATCTTGTTAGGTTCTACATGGTGATCATTCCAAAGACTAAGATGGTGCATTCATGTAACAAAATGAGGTGGATCTCCTTAAACAACACATTTTTCAAGTTTATATCCAAAATAATCAAGCAAATATACTTTATTAATTGTATTTCCTCATCCCTATCAAGCTCTATCCCTAATCAAAAGATTATTGATGATATCCTTCTTGTCCAAGAAGATATTCACTCAATGTTCTTCAAAAATGGTAATAGGAAATGGATGGCAAATAAAATTGATATGTTAAATGCCTTTAACAGAATGATTTGGAGCTTCATTAAAAAAACCCTCGTTCTTGTCGCCATCCAATCAAGATTATCAATTTTCATGATGCAGAGCATAAATTTTGGCTCATCTTGCTTCCTATGGGAAGGATTACATCTTACATCCTTTTTCGAAAACTAAGGAGTAAGACAAGGTAACACAATAAATTCATATATATATATGTTCTTTGGGGGCATCTAGGCCAAGCAATTACCAATTCAATTATGTAGTTAAAGTTAAAACCTATAATGTTGTCTCCAAGTGCCCCCTTTTATGCACACACATTTTATGGATGATATCTTGCATCTAGGAGAAGCCTTGGTATCACACAAAGTGATCTTGAAACATGTTCTTAAAGACTTGGTCGTGATGTCTAGACAGAAGGTTTCTATAAAAAAGCTCACTGTTATTCTCAACAAACTCAAAATAAGGTGAGAAGGGGATAAATAGAAGAAGGATAGGTATTCCCTTCACTAATTACATGGGCAGATATTTGGGTGTAATGATCATTCACTACAAAATCATAAAATCACTCATGGAAGTATTGTGAAATTTGTGAACTCTAAGATGAAAAATTAGAGTTTTGGTTACCTTTCCCCCATTAGGATGGTGACACTAGACATGGATATTCTACAAGTGATCCATTCACTAGTGTGTGAAGGGATGAATTGTTTATTAATATCTATTCAGAGTACATTGATAAGTTTTTCTAGACATGAAGGTGTCTCTATTGTCAAAAAGACAACAATCGAGCATACATAAAGGCAATTGTTGTATTTACATTTTATTGTCTCAACTTTTAAGAAATTTTTTATATATCCATAATATAATAGGATACAAATGTTACTACTTATGAATGTAATATCCTCTTTCTTGTCCTACCTTTACAGTCTGGTCTAGGGTTATTGCACCCAAACTCTCTTCCTTTCTTGAATTGACTAATTTCCTTATCGCTTTGTTCAAAGATCTAGTCATCTAGGCAATAAGGGATAGTGAGCCATCCCTTTGGATATATATGAACGGAAATTGGGGAATCAAGACAGAGACAAGAATCAAGTTGAGAAAATAGGCAGTACTTTGACCTAGCACTAGAAATTAGCCCTAAGATTGCCTGAAGCAAGAATATGATTATCGAAGAATATCAAATTGGGAATCCTGCCCGCCCAACAAATAGGGAAAAATGGCAGACTGGATCTTGAGGAAAACAAATAAATCTACCTAGTGACTTTAGGATCAAACTCAAATTTGGACCTGAGGTAAAAATCTATGGTCTCTGTCAAACCTGACTTTTTCCTTTACAGGACTCAGAGACCTAACAAATATTTGCCTACGCGATGACCGTTTTTGAATCATGTGTTCCCTTTTGAATTGAGGGGAGGGTGTCAAAGTACATCCCTTAGAGTGATAAATACAAACACTCCCTTGAAAACATGAAGAAAAAACGATGGGAAAATATGAACTTGTCCAATGTGCCATCAACCCAATGGACTTACTGCCAAAAATCCTAGGAAAATGCAAAAAAGGTCAATTGGCCATCAACCCAATGGCTGGGAAAATGATTTTGGATTGAACCAATATTAAGGTACCTTCCCTTTAGTAGACCAAACTAGTCAATCCATTTTAGGATTTCATTTGATTGAAAACTTGCAAAAGACGGACGTTCGGTCACTCCTTCCTGTGTAGAAGTTTGTTAGTTAGCTATTTGATTCACTTCTCTATGTAATCCCTTGCTTCTTTTCTTAGAACCTCAAGAATCGCTCTATCTACTTTGATTTTCATATTCTCTTCTTGAAACCTCAAGAATCACTCTATCTACTTTGATTTTCATATAAGAAAGAGATAGATTCTTCTTTCATTCTAAAGTATTTGACTCTATAATCAGAGAGAAAGTTCTATGTTTCGCATAAGACCTTCTGAATCTTTATGGGATTAAACTCATCCTTTGAATTGATCTGATCTCAATCACTAAGAGCTCGCTTCCCATGAGATCCATATGCTGATCTTAAAGATAGGGGGACCTAATTCACTAGGTCCCCTAGACACCAATGAAAACTATACAATATGTATAATGTTAATATTCATATATTGTTGTCTATTACATGAGATTTTATCATACGAAAGAATGCTATCTTCTTTGACATTATAATATTTCTTATATACATTTTATATCATTATCTAATTTATAGATCTTGCATTATAACTATGTACAATGACATATTCATAAATAGGTATGATCATGGAAAAAGGGGACAATATTGTCTCTCTTATAAAAGTAACCTTGTTAAGCACACAATCTGGCCAACTCAAATATTGTGTTCGAAAATTCTATCTTGAAACCTCATATATACTCTAGTACTCCTCCTTGTAACATTGAGGTTGTGATAGATATGAATCCTTATAGAAAACACCCAAGAATAGAAGAGAAAATCATAGATGATCAATCTATCGTTCGTGATTTTCACTTGAGGTATCAAATTTGAGAACACCCTCTTCCAAAACAAGATAAAATCTGACATTCTTATATCAATGTTGGCATGTACCAACATCACCTAGTGAGTTATCCAACATTTGGGCCTAAGAAGCATTCAACAGTATGCATGACTAGAGTATTCTTCAACTATAGATGCAACATTTTCCCTACCATTCTTTGTATTTGGCAAATCTCCATCCAAACATTTTGGATCGTCTACATACACCATTGAGGGATTTTTAAATTGGAAGAAGTTTGAGGGAGTTTATTGTGCATTCTTGATGCATGTTGGTTGGATTCTTATTCTCCACATAATGCAGATAAAAGGCATGTAAGGAATTGATGACCCAGAAAGGACACAGACAAAGTTATACAATGACAAGAAACACAATAATTCTTGCCAAATCAGTTACGCCTAAGAACTTTAGTTGATATATTTCATTGACAAGAATTCTAAGATTGTGCATTCCCAAATGATATGATGAAATTTCATCTACCAAAAATAGGGAAAATTTCATTGAGATGTTCAAGATTTTATCTTAACATAATAGTCATATTGCTGAAATGGTTCTAGATAATGCTCCTGGAAATGTGAAACACACTTCACCATCAATTCAATAATAAAATTTACACATTATTTCATCTAAATTTCAAAAGGCCATTTGAATAGATATTTCTAAACTATCATATTGTATAATTGTAGTTGCGGTACAAGATGAATCAAGAAGAGAGAAACTAGCTATTGTTATCAGGTTGGTTGACAAATATGTCATCGTTGTTCACCATTTTTTGATAAATTAACAATCATTGTTAATATTGTTGGATTCACTTGCAAACATAAAGGATAACTACACTATGTAAAGTCTGGTGAAATTTCTAAAACAATTGATAAAAGAGAACATGAAATGGGAAGGGGACTTAACCAAATGGTTCCTTACAATGCCTTGGTGATATCGTTGAGTTCTCACTAGTCCTTAGTTTGCGGCCTAATAGATATGTAGGATTGAACATGTTTTGTGTCATATAGTATCATAAAAAAAGGAAATGCTTACTCTCAATGTGGAGATAAAAATGTAGGATAGACAATAATGATATCATTTGAATTTGTTTTCGTATTGCTACTAGTGAGAGAAGTAGTTTGCAGCCTAATAGATATGTAGGATTGAACATTTTTTGTGTCATATAGTATCATAAAAAAAGGAAGTGCTTACTCTCAATGTGGAGATTAAAATGTAGGATAGACGAAAATGATATCATTTGAATTTGTTTTCATATTGCTACTAGTGAGAGGAGCTTTAGGGATTAGTGATGCTCTTTTGTTAAGTATTGCAATGGTAAGATAAATATATAGTGAATTCCATGAACTTGGTCAAGAGTAAATCCAATCCATGATTGAAGATGGTTGGGAGAGCTTCATGAATTCTATAAAAGCATTTGTTTTGAGCATGAAGTAGACATCCCTGACTTAGATTCTCATTACCTAATTCGATGATTGATGCATGGGTTTTGAGTCACTATAGGCTTATTTTATATCTGTTTTATGCATGTATTTGTCATTTTCTTGATTATATTTGCATAATTCACTATGTTTGGCCTTTAAACTCTATTTGCATCAAATTATACTTCGTTTATCATATTTATATGATTTTATATAATCCCCGGATTTATACACATGTTTCGACACTTTTGCAGGCACTTTTGCATTGTCCAGAGTCGATACTATCGACCCTGGTGTCGATAGTATTGCCATTTCATCAGAAAGCAACCCCAAAACACGATTTTGGAAGGAAATACCTGTATCATGGTCGATACCATCGACCTAGGGTTGATACTATCGACAACGTCAGGATCTGGGATTTTCAGCACTAAAACAGAGCGTTCTAATCCGACAGTTGAGCTTTCTCGGAGCCGTAAAGTGGTCCTATGACCTAAGAAGAGCACGGCCGGCCCTAGGGGGGATCTCATATTGTGTTGCACAACATCTAAGAAGGAGGAGAGAGAGAGGAGATTAGAGACAAAGTCCGTCAACCAAGCGATCCGGGCACCTCCGACGGGCGATTTTGCTGCCGGAAGACTGCAAAACGCACATTTCCCGAGGAGGATCTCCAGGAACACCTTTGTATCAGGGGTTACACGAGTTTGCTCCATGTTTCCCATGTTTTTCTTCTCTACTCCTACGTATTTTTCATTGTTAACCATGCGGGGCTAATCCCCTTTACCTTTAGGACCGGGAGTAGCCCGGGGAATCATTGTATGACGTTTTTATCATAGTAATTCATAATTTGTCTCTTAAATCCGTGGTATGATTTCATTTTCTCAATTATATTATTATTCTTGATCACCATAATGATAATCTAATGCCTTTAATTACTTTGAAAGAAGAATTAACGGTTCAAAAGAGACGAAATTCACATTAATTAATAAATCCCTTGAACAAGGTGATGTACGGTTAATGGTGGAAACCCAAAGGTTGATTCTAATGTACCTAGTTTAGGGTATATGTTACTATGACGGTGGAACCGACCTAGACTTAGGTAGTGAATTTTATCACGACAGTGAACAATTTTGACTACAGACCACTACCCGGAATGAGAGGCAAATTTGATTAACTATGTGGAAATTCATACAATGAAAACCCGCAATGAAACCACAATCCTAAAGACTCCCATTTAAATTGATTAAACTAAACATTTAATCGATTGCTTTATTTTCTTTTATTTTATTTTCTTTTTCAATCAACACTCAAACTCTTTTAATCGGTTTAGTTGATCGCAACTAGTTAGTAATAGTCTACTAAAATTCACATTTCCCTAAGTTCGACTCAGGCCTCACAAGGCCTATATTACATCGATATGTATACTTGCATTATACGCACGGTAAAGTCGTGTCAGTGATGCATATGTCATCGATCTAGTGAGATTACAATAGACCATCATTTTTTCTTCGACATCTTTACTTTGGTGATGATTCTCAACTACATGAGCTAAATCACAAATTTAATGAGAACGCATCAGATTTTCTTTAACGTACACCATTAGTTGGAATGTTATAAATCATTAATGTTGATGATATATGTAAATGTGTTGATGAATATTGCCCACAAGATTTCATTGTTAAGGATAAGGATGCATCGAGGTTTCAATTGAAACATTACGAATTAGGTGTACTTTTTTATCATGTCATGCAAAGCTTTGATCAATTTCTAAATTATGTCAATAATTAGTTCAAAGTAAAAAGACAATAAATTAAAAGTAGATTTACAAACTAATTCAACTTGTTTTTACTCTTCCTATTTTGGCAGCTACCACTGAATGGTCACTTTATGTTATCAAGCTTGTTGAGACATGATTGCACAATAAAATGGAGGACAAATTCTCTATCAATTGTATGATGATATATATTGCAAATGGAATAGCTCCAAGTTTCACAATTATTGACATATATAATTGATGAGTTTTATGCTTTTACTGGATCGCAATGCATAACTCAAATAAACCCTAATAATCATACGTTTGAATTTTACTATTTATTACACTGCATTTTAGAATTAACTTATATTAGTCACCTCTAAAGATAAAATACCTAGTTTTGTCGATGCATGTATCCCACCACCTTGTAACTCTGTAAAAGATAAGTTGTCCCCAAACCACAGAAGTATCTAAAACTCACCTATAGACAACATACATATGGTTTAAAAAAATATAAAGAGTCGCACTATCATGATAAATGGCGACAACTATGAAAAATTAAGATCCCAAGAAGGATCAATGTGTTTTCGTGGCTGCTCTAACATAGACCAATTTTGAATGGCATTGACAAATGGATGTTTCAACCATTTGTCTATAGTGTTATCATTCTAATGAAATTTATTGTCTAGGGAAAAACAATGCAGTTCGATTCTTTGGAAGGCTCTGCAACAGACAAGCTATTTCTTCAACATGGACAAAGAAGCTTGGATGTACAACATCATATTGAATGGCAATGCTACTATTTCCCTTGTTATTGCATGCTGGCACCTTTGGACAAAATACAATAATGTGGTCCACTCTGGAAAAAGACAGTCTGCTTCTTTCCTCGGCAAGTTTATCTCTAAACGAACCGTACGATCGAGTAACTATTGAGCGCAAGATTTAATTGCCTCAAGCCCTCTCCCACCAACCAAGCTATCCCTTGGGAGGTGAAAGACTTGATTCTCTTTGTTGATGCTGCATTTGATTGCAAATCAGGTGCAAATACCTCCAATATTCATATTGTTGATTGTAATGAAAAGTGTGCGCGTGGTTTTAGTTATCATGTCCATGCTACATATGCTTTGGATGCAGAAGTCCACGCCATCACTGGACAGTCTCTACAAACAAACAAATACATCTTGAAATCACACGGATTGATTCTCGCCTATCCATCAAAGTACACACACATGATGCAGCCTTTCCTTTGAAGTTCCAACCCCACATGAGAAATATACGCACTATAAAAACTAATGTCGCCAATTTATCACGTTCCATCTATCTAGAAAGTTTGTTGTAATAACTGATGTCATTGCAAAACATGCAATGCAGTCGGTGTCTCTCATTGAGTTATGTTTTTACCCTCCCTGGTTATCACAAGAGGTTCACATTTGTATGAGCACCTTGTTAGCAGCATAAACGAATAGGAACGTATTTTGTTTAAAATAAATATCAAACAAAAAAGCAGTCAAGGGTGAGTGCCGCAGTCCCCGAAGGATGTGCATGTATCATTAAAGGAATTATTTATGCAACATCCCATCTATCAAAACTCACACACGTATTTCGGGAATACACGCTTGATACAATTAACATTGTACGTCAATTAGCACTGTGCGTCTCAAATTTGAAAATTTGTCATTATTACTTTGTGACAGGAGAGAGATAAATAGTTAATGTTACTGGATAGAGATAGTGCATTGGAAAAGAAAGGGAGATAGTGGAAGCAGAGAGAGATTGTAATTAATAGACACAAGGTGGTAGTGGATTGAGAGATATGGATGGAGAGAGATGGAGTATTAAATACAAGAGATGGATGGAGAGAGAGACAGAGAGAGTGTCACTGAATAATTCATACATGCACTATTAGCATTGTGCACGTATAAAGTAAGTATTGTAATACATATTAATGAGCATTGTTTAATCTAAAAATAGGTATAGTATTTATATACTTGTTTATAAGTAATATTTGTTTGAAAAATGCTCATTGTAGTATGTATAAATATAAAATAAATAAATATTATATAAAATATATATATAACTTATAAAACATGATGTACACAATTATATATAGTAGTGTTTGGTATTTATATTGGTACAATTTCGATGTAGAATCAGTAGTGTTCTTAATGACTTTGATCACTAATAACAACTCCTTGTATAATTTTTATCCAAATTTTCTTTACACAGTATCAGACCGTCGCTTCATATTCTGTATTTGCACTAATCGAGATCTGAGTGTAAATCTTGGTCGAAAAAAATGTGCTCTATATCATTACTCTATCCTTAACGGTATGGAGATACGCTAATATTTTAAGTAGTGATATTTGTTATAGTACAATGTAATCGACCTTCTAGTGACCGGATTTCTAACACCGAAGTCAAGGTAATTAAAACAGCAAATATATTCAATCAAGTATGCATTTCTCGAAAGACAAATACCAAACAATCATTAATTAAAATATAAAATTATCTTTTTATCTTCTTATTCTCTTGAATGAAATATCGAACAAAGCAGTCAACAACGGATGTAGCAGGCCGCAAACGAAGGACGCTTATCCTATAGGAGGCCTTCTATAGAAAAATGCTAGGAGACTAATCAGAATTTTGTGCATGTGTCGTTAATGGTGTGAAAATGAAAGGTCCATTCATTACTAATCACAATGTCTGGATATATGTTTTGAATCCATGATCTGCACTACAATCAACAGTGGAGCTAATTGTTAAGACTTGTTCCGGCTTATATTTGAGTGGACGTTTTTTTGCTTTAGATACAAACAGTTATACTAAAACTCATGGAAGAGATTTTGGGATATCTCAGAAATGTGACAGGAATTCAACATACCCGACGTGAAAGCGGTGCTGGCCGGGGACATCTTCCTGGGCAACCAATCGTGAGACTTTCGTCGTACTTCGGTTGAGACTTGAGAGGACCTCTCCTTAAAGTCGCACCTTCCGGTGACACCTGAGTTTCACAGGGTCACCGCCTAGGAATGCAAGGGAGACTTGAGAGGACCTCTCCTTAAAGCTCACCGCCTGTGTTAGGAGATACGGACAGATCTAACGTATACGAACATCAGACGTATGGCTAAGATCATCAAAGTAATCAAGAGGAGATGCATTAATTTAATACTTCATTATCACAACCCTACCTCTCAACAGTTTAACGGTTTCTTTTGTTGGTGTTGTCCGAACTACGCATTGGATCCAATACTAGTAATTGTGCCGTCTTGCCATCAGTTATATCTTTAGTTAATCAACAATCAGGACGTATAAATGAGATATACAATTTTAGATCATGCAGTGCGCGTACGTACACTGCCATGCACGTTGCTCACTGACATCTGAGCAAGACATACATGTATGCATCGGAAATGCAGGCGCGCGCGGGATGGAGTTGTCAAACTGCTACTCGATCTGTCCTCGGTGACCCGCCATCGTCACTGTAGCTATAAGAGAAGATCAAGAAGAAAACCATGGATGCATGTCATGTTGAAGAAGGAAACCAACGTGACCTACTTAGGTAATCCGCTTCCCCTTCCAGTGGGCTAAATCAGGCTAGTTTAGTTACCTACCACTTCTTCATCTACTTGCATCTCTTTCCCGCGAATCTTACGCATCTGACTTGACACACCTTTGGTTGGGTACGAGGATGCTGATTGCATATCTTTGTTTGCTTCCTTTCTCATTATAAGTGGAGTGTGATGTCAATGGCCGGAGGCTTTGTTTAGCTAGCTGTAGACCCCTAAAATTTTTTATTTGTGTGGGGCTAGTCAATAGGCGTGCATATCAACCGCTTAATTCGTGCATATCAGCGGCGTCATTCGGGCAGTCGACAATTTAAGAAATAACATATTGACATTATACTTCTTTTAAGAAAAAATGTAGGGGTGGTTGTGAAGAGGATCAAATTATTTATTAGAGCCCAATGCTAGCTTTGTATAGCTAGCTAATTAGTGTCCTACAAGTTTGATCAATGTGGTGTTTTTCAACTGATGACAACTAGCTTTCACTTGTGTGGACCTGTTGCGAGGAGACCTGTGTGGTTTGCACATTGGATTGGTCTTGATCTTTTATGTTTTCCTACCGACTTATAGGTCACCTGTTGGTTGGGTACGAGGATATTGACTACAAATCTTTGTTTCTCTGCAGTGACGGTGATGCTTCCTTTTTTCTTTAAAAAATGAGTGGGACACAATGTTCGGCAGTAGTTCTATGTACAAAAGATTTTATCTGTGCTGTCCTGATCGATAGACGAGAGCTAGCTGATGCTTCATGCGTGCAAATTTGCCATTTCCATGGGCAATCCATAATCTAGATATAAAACTGTTGGGGTGGTTGTGAAGAGGATCACATCATTCGTCAGTGCCTAATGCTAGCGTTGTATAGCTAGATATAAAACTCCTTGAAGTTTGATTTATGTGGTGTTTATCAATTGATGGCGACTAAAACTCACTTGTGTGTATCTGTTGGCAAGGAGACATTCCAGACCGCTCTCTCATAACTTTGTGTTAGACTAATTACTTAAAGGATGGACGTGTTGGGATAGTATTTGGATTCCAACCCTATCCAACATAGGCAAGGGCAACGATATAGTTACATTTATTATTACACAATCTCAATTGTAGCTGTATTCAAGATGTTTAAAGATGCATGCCGAAGTCATCATGAATTCTTTGTAAGGACAAGTTTCATCTTTGCCATTTAAACCTAAGCTTGTATGTTTTATAAAGTCAATAGATGATAATGTTCATCTTTTTTGTTAGACTTATTTATTGCAAAATACATTCTTTTACGTGTTGAACTATTCTTTGTCAACTATAAATTAGTAGTGCGTACGCGCGCGCGCGCACACACACACACACATATATATATATATATATATATATATATATATATATATATATATATATATATATATATATATATATATATATATATATATATATATATATATATATATATATATATATATATATATATATGAATTGTTGATCATAAGGCATGTGTAGGTGCGAAAATACCACAGTACAAATACCACTTCTCTCGCCTTCTCATTCCTCATCTCAGTTAATAATCAAATTGCATCATTCACTTAAACCAACCTGCCGTCTACATACATCAGTGGGTACTTCTAAAAAGTTATCAATATTACAGAATGATAAGGTGGTGACTGTGTTAAATTATAAAATAATCATTATCTTAATAAGAAAGCGTGGTCCACCGTCTTACGCCAATTATACATTTCTAAATTTTTGTTTCCCTTCTAATATTTTATGAAAACAATTGACACTTTTTACGCCAAATATCATAGATGATAATACAAGGCTGAAAATAATATTAGTGAGGACATGCATAAAGTTGACGGATCCAAATTGTGAGCTTGATATAATATGTAATATGGATCCAGTTGGGGTTCGGTTTGTAGGTGAAAACATGTGATGAATGGGGTAAGTCCGGTTTGAAGTCTATCCCTGGAAATAACTGCCTCAACTCTAGCAATATGGGATCTAAATAATTAGAACAGTTTTAGTTAAAAAAAATGAGTGAATTTTTCTAACAATCTGATCCAATACTAACTTGGACTCATATTTCAATCACTCCAACCAACTAGCAACCAACCGAATTTGTTAAATTTAAATCTAGTAATGGGACTTCCATCAACATGTCCAAACAACAACCAACCCAAATTTGTATAATTTAGAACTTAGAAGCTAGATGGGCTACAATTTAGTTATGTATAATATATATTTTCCTTGTCTAACATACAACCAACTCGTAGATTTGTCTAAGCCTGAGATAGAACCATAATGTGAAAAATAGAACTTGAAATACAAAATCCAAATTTTGACCAATTTTTCTGAACTTAGAATCGAGTCAAGTTCTCAAACCTATAACCCAATGACATTTTTTTGGACATGATTAGGTTTTTTTTTTGTCCTCGGGACATGATCATGTTTGCAGGTTTCGACGTATGATTGATCACTCAACAAGTATGGGGAAATATGGTGACAAAATAGGAATTAATAACAAAAAATATACTATCATATTTCTCATTAAAACAACATATCACATATATAACTATATAATAAAAAGGATGGTTTTGAGGATATACCTAGTCCTGAGCAAGTCTATCGACATATTCATCATCATTGTAGATGCACAACTTTTTCTAATTGTACTGGGACTTGTCTGTTGTGCCTCTTGGTATGCACCATGTACTGAAGGTTGACTTTGTCCTCCTAACGGCAGACAACAACCTCCATATCTCTATGAAAGTCCATAACGACCGTCAAGAACTCTTGTCGTTCTACTAGAATAAATAGGAAGGAGTTATCCCTTCTGTTGGTGTACTAGTCACCAACTTATTCTCACACAATTGTTCTCCCTTACTATCCCTTCATTTATCGGGTAAGACTTGTTCAGCTTCTCTTGATTACCACAACTAGAGAAAATAAACAATTATCAAATGCAATTGATGCATGTGAGAAGCCCCCAATACCCCTCTATTTATAGGAGGGGTTAGGGTCTAGGTTCTCAGTCTGGGGAATGGTCTGAAATCTTGGATTTTCACAACTTGTGAATGGAAAAATAGTCAGTTTACTAGGTGAAACGATCGATAGCTAGGCAAACCGATCAGTTGGCACTTGAGTCGAATTTCACATGTTCACAATCACATATGAATTGACATATTCTATTCCAATTAATGCACATCATGTTGTTAGTACTATTCCCTTATGCAATCAAATTGACATAAGAACTGATCGTCTTGTGGAGTGAGTCGGTCGCCTCACGACCACCACCCAATCAATTCATTAAGTGAACCACTAGTTTGGTGCCCCAGTTCATTTCGAACTAAACCAATACAATATTCAATCAACCTAACACTTTGACTAGTCATTTCATCACATGAGCTGATCGATTTGGAGTCCAATCAGTTGATTTTTTTCTTGAATTGAATACCTAAATACTATCGTAATCAATACAATTATTAATCAAGATCAAAACTCATGTTCTAGGTTAGATCTTATGTGTGTTACTCTATATGTCCCATATTACGTTGGTAGTGAATGTCTATAACTAATTATGACATCACGAGCAAAGAGTGGTGCCTATTCACACATCATTGCTACCCAAATGAAATTAAAATTGGAGAACAACTTCAACCTACAATCAGTGTTTGGTGTTATATTGTTCGTATAGTTTCTTTATCACTAATATCTAGATTTAACTCGAGGCATGGATCAGTCATCCTCTTCAACATTCAATCTTGTTCCTTGAAACAGAGTAGTTTTTCTGAGATATATGTAAGCTCATATCACATATTGATTCACATTTGTATGGGCATGCTTTTCTTAGTCTTGCTAATCAAGAGACCTAGGATATCATACTCCTATAGGTGGGACAAATCCCATCTACATCACTCATAGGCAGTGCCTATGTGTCACTGTCACCCAATCAACACTGTTATGGAAACCCTTATTCAGTATCATGCTTGATGATGTCAAAACATATCAAATGGCATGCGATGAGTATAGTGACTTTGGGTCTATGAAACCCTATTTCCACCAACACTATGAGAGTTGACTATGACTACCATTGTGATAGTTTCCATGTGTTAGTCTCATGGTAGGTATTTATGTTACACTATTCTCTAACATGTATTTATATACGTGGTTTGATATCACATATCATGACTAATGAGATTTTATCATCAACCAACGCACACTCGATTCTTATGTGTTATTGTTGTCTATCTGCGTTCCACAATAACAATCGACTAGGTACATAATGAGAATGTATAGAGTATAGACTCTTAAAATTTGTATGATCTCATTGTTCAAGTCACATACTTGATGACATATGTCATTCAGTAATATCATTCTCTAGACATTTATTATGTTATATATTTATCTCATAACTGAATAAAATAAAATAAATTGGAAGCTTGTCTTTATTTATTAGTCAAATTATTTACAAATTATGTCATTACAATCATCATATGATTATCTGTCTGGGCATACATACCAACATACTCACACTTGCGCTCATAGCCAACCTCTCACAAATCTTATTTTGAGTTATCTAACATGTCCATCATTATTCTGCTTTGAAAGTGTCTTTGTCAAGGGATTAATAACATTGTTCTCAGATGGTACTCTACAAATCTTCACATCTCTTCATTGTATGATCATTCATATGAGATGCAACCACCTTTGTATATGCTTGGAATGCTGATGCGATTTGGGTTCCTTATCTTTTGTATTATCTCCATTGTTGTCATAATATAGCTCAATTGTAATGCCAAATTCTTGGAATAACCCCAAGTTTTGAGATGAACTTCTGGATCCATAAAACCTCCTTTGTTGCATTAGATGAAGCAATATACTCAGCCTTTGTAGTAAAATCAATAACTATCTCTTGATTGGAACTCTTACAACTTACAACTCTATTGTTTAGGGAAAACATGAATCCTAATAACTATTTGTAATCATCTTTTTCAATTTGTAGGCTTGCATCGGTGTAACCTTTTACCACCAACTCTTCCTCTCCAACGTAGATGACAAACTTATCCTTAGTATTTCTGAAATACTTAATGATGCTCTTCACAGTTATGCAGTGATGCTCACCTCGATTTGAATGATGTCTTCTCATCATTCTCAAGGGATATGAAACATCAGAACGGGTGCACAACATTGCATACATGATTGATCAAATTGATGATGCATAAGGAATCAAACTCATGAGTTCTCTGTCTTTACAAAAACTACGACATTGAGATTTAGAGATGGGAATTCCATGACACATGGGTAGGTTTCCTCTCTTTGAGCTCTCCATGCTGAATTGCTTCAACACTTTTATAATGTATGTGTTTTGACTTAGTCCAAGAAGCCTTATAGATCTATCTCTATAGATCTTGATCCCCAAGATGTAGGATTCTTCTCCCAAGTATTCCATAGAAAACATATTTCTCAGACATGTGTTTACCTTTTACAAAGTAGGGATGTCATTACCCATGAACAATATGTCATATACATACAATATGATAAATGTCATTATTCCCACTAACCTTCTTGTACACCTAGGGTTCATCTTCATTTAACTAATATCAAACTCTTTGACTGTCTCATTAAAATGAATATTATATCTCTGAGATGCTTATTTCAATCTATAGATTGACCTTTGTGGCTTACATACTTTATAAGAATCCTTTGAATTTATAAAACCCTCAGCCTATGTGTTGTACACATCCTTAATAATATTCTCATTAATGAATGCCGTTTTAACATCCATTTATCAAATCTCATAGTCATGATAAATTGTAATAGCAAACATGATCCTGATGGACTAAACCATGGCCACTGGTGAAAAAGTTTCATCATAGTTAACACCTTGAACTTGTCTGAAATCATTTGTAATCATTCTTCCTTTATAGGTTTGTACTTTACTATCCATGTTGGTCTTCTTCATCAAGACTCACTTGCACCCTATGGGTTTTACCCCTTCTAGTGGATTCACCAAGTTCCATACCTTGTTGGTATAGATGGATTCCATCTCAGATCTCATTGCCTCAAGCTATTTCTCAGACACTACTCCCTAAATAGCTTCTACATAGGTTGTTGGCTCATCATCTATGACCAACTCACTACCTTCTTGAGTTACAAGATATCCGAATCTCTCAGGTTTATGGTGTGTCCTATTAGATCTATGAGTTACTTGGGTTACTTGAGGAATTTGAGATTCTACACCACTTTGTGATTCTATTTGTTCCTCTTGTACGTCTACCAGTTTAATGTTTTCTTGTTAGTCTTGAACCTCTTTGAGTTCCACTTTCTTCCCACTGATTCCTTTGGAAATAAAAACCATCTCTACAAATACATCATCTCTAGTAACAAACACTTTGTTGTTAGATAGGCAATAAAAGAAATATCCTCTTATCTCTTTAAGATATTCACAAAAATAACATTTTTTGGATTTAGGGCCAAGATGTTTAGGAATCATTTTCCTCACATAAGCTTCACATCCCCAAAATCTTCATAAAAGACACTTTTAGGATGCTTCCCAGTCCATATCTAATATGGAATGTTTTAAACCAAGTTATATGTACTCAGTTTAGTATAAATGTGGTGGTTTCTAGAGAATGACCCCAGAAGATAATCACAAGCTCAGCTAAACTAATCATTGATCACACCATATCCAACAATTTGCATTTCCTTCTTTCTGATACACCATTATGCTGAGGTGTTCTAGATGGAATCCACTGAGATACAATCCCATGGGCTCTGAGAAGGTCCTTAAACTCTTGGTTTATGTATTCTCCACCTCAATCACAACAAAGTGCCTTAATACTTTTTCCAAATTAGTTATGTACTTCATTCATAAACCTTCTTAAACATGTCAATAGTTTATTACTTATGTTTCATCAAGTAAACATAACTGTACCTACTAAAATCATTAGTGAAGGTAATGAACTACTGATAAACACCTCTCACGGTTGTTCTAAAAGGCCCACATATGTTAGGATGTATGAGTCCTAATAGATCACTAGCCCTCTCATTGTTACTAGTGAAAGGGGTCTTAGTCATCTTGCCCAACAAATAAGATTCACATGTCTCTATTGATTCAAAATCAATAGAGTCTAGATAAACATCTTTATGGAGTCTAGATCTATGATTCTCATTTACGTACCCTAGATGACAATGCCAAAGTTATGTTTTGTTTGAGTTGTTGAGTTTTAATCTCTTGGTATTTATGTTGTAAACATCTGTCTTTAGATCTAGCAAATAAAGACCATAAGACATTAGGACACTTCCACAAAAGATTCCATCATTTGAAATAGAACATCTATGACACCCTTTGTCACACAAAACAAGATCACTCAAAACATAAACCACGATCAACCATAAACAACAGATTACCAAAAATCACTAGAAATTAAAACTGATTTGCAGCAAGCTCCATGAGCTGAGAATTATTACTCGAGCCAACACTTGCATTTCATAACATATAATCAAAGTGCTACCTCATCATATTCCAATCAACATGCTACATAAGATAACAATTTCACATGTATATACATACTACCAGATGCACACAAGCTGGAAGTCACATATTGATCATCAGGTCTTCATAACACATCAAAAATACCCCCAAGGACCTAAGTGTATATGGATGACACATAGGAATCTATTTGTAGACACTATCCATATATCATGATCCACCAGGTGTAGTTTCTACTCCTCATATTATTCTCAGCCACATGATCTTTAATTCGGCATGCACGCCCACCTAAAATGTTATTTAACCAATGAGGTGAGACACACAGTCCCTGTGAGACATATAATTCTCCACCAACTTTATTATTATCACAGATAACTAAGTAGATAGATTAAAATACTGAGCAGATTGAATGAAATGACATATATCTGAATAGAGAAGAAATATACACTTGTCAATGAGTAATAGAATAGTTAATATTTAAAAACAAATATGAAGAACATGTATAATTCTTATAAACTAAATAGTATAAAACCAAAGAAAGGCTTCATCCAATGTTTCTATGTTTGACCCTATTCTCGTATACTACATGGTTGATTATGTATTTATTATGCCCTAAAAATTGAGTCGTACCACCCAAATCCAGCCGACCATTGCTAAGTTAAAATTGGTGCCATACAAGGTCTAGCGGAAGAAACAGAATACATGACCTCACCCCCAATCAGACGAGTGAACATGGAGTGACATCACAAGTCAACAACTTCCAGTGACATATAGTCCAGCTATGCAAATCTAGCCCGCCTTGGTACAGGTCGCGACGATAGTAAAATTGAGCTATGACCCATAGCCACACTCTTCTAGGGTATGGCCTGCAACCAATCCTGTGAAATCTCATAAACATAACATCACCGAGTCTACGGCCCTAAGCCACACTCTTTTCAGGATATGGCCCACAGCTAATCTTGTGTCACATACCCTTAGGCATGATCTGAGGCTCATGCATCACTACAGTCACCCTCAGTTGCTTGATATTAGGGTACCAAGTTGTCCCCGCATACTCGACAATGTGCATTCCAATTTTCGTGTAGGAGTTACTCGTTTCACCATCCAACAAATGTTGTCACTGAATGGATCTATGAAATAGGGTGAACAACATGATTTGATTCCACTTTGGTTAGTTAGACCAATTAAAGTGTAATTTAGCATCAAAGAAGATACAATGTACAAACCACAAACTAAACCTTCAAAAGAAAGGGCATACTATTACAATAATAGATATCATTGTTCAAAGTATATTGATTCCCATCATCTCATAACACTATATCACTGCCACCCACAAGGCCACTATATCATTTCCAGCCACAAGGCTACTACACCATTGCCATCCACAAGGCTACTACATCTCTTCCAGCTACAAGGCTATCATCATTAACATTTCATCATGGGATATCAATCCATCATTTCATTACTAGAGGGTATCACCTCAGCCAGTCATTAAGCCTTTACCAGGTCCTAAGACCTATCACATCGCACTTGTAATTCATTGTTATCTCATCATGCTTCATTGAGTATAATACTCATGCCACATCACTCATGCTACATCACATTACTTTCCATAGCAACCATTAGCCATTATGTTCAGAAAGAGGATATGCTAAACATATTAAACACCTTTAGTTAAAGAAAGCAACACATCATAAGATCTTTAATATAAGACAAGCTTCATGCTAATTTCACATAAGGTCCCCAAGCATCATTCTACCTCACATCTCTGACATGCACTATCTCCCATAAAATGGAGTGTATAAGACTAGGAATTAATTAGTGTAACCAGGTATGCATATTCACATATTCATACTTCATGTGTTCCCTTATCAAGGTACATAACCAAAGCTTAACAATATTTAACATTCTTCATGGCACTCACAAGTTATAACACCCAATTAATCCATTAGGTTATAGTCATACATTTTAATAGGGAGATCAACATCATGCTTTCCATTCATAATTATTCAATACTATAACCTTTCCTCAAGACTAGGGTCAATTCTCTTCATAAAGAATCGGTTAGGGTTTTACTTTAGGAATGCATCACCAAACCCTAATCTCAACAAAACCCATCTTTTCAAAACTAATTAGGTTTTAACATCATTAATCAGATATAAATCACTCATCCTAACATCAATACCACTTATCACCCTTTTATAAATGCATGTTCGTAACATTGTCATCAAGTTATTTGTGGTTTACAACAAAACATTATAATAACATATTGACCATTGCACTAGTGTGACGTTTCAACATTAGTTGAACCACATATTATCACTTCTTACAAATCAATAACCACATATCATACCAAGGAGAGTCAAACCAAAGGCTACATAACTAGAGACTTTCACTTCAATCCTTCTACAAGGCACCTATAAAGTCATTAGACTTGTTATATGATTGTTACACAAAGGTTGCCACCATGTATTCCAACAAGGCTTATCACCACCCTCATGTACACTCACATAGTTGTATCATTAACCTTACTCCACAAGTTAAGATTATATGAAAAGGAAATATAGTTGACACTTGCCATGGATTATAATATTTCATTAGGATAAGAACATTGGTCATATGATTAAGTTTAACATATGGATACTCAACTATTAACCCTACATCCATTACTTCTCACATAGTTGGAGAGTTTTGGGCTAATCTCTTTAATTGAGGATGGACCACTCATAGTAATATCATTATATGGTGTACTAGATTAGGAGAAGCAATTAAGATTACTCATACATTAACCAAAACCACACTCCTATTTATCATGCATTACTCATGTGTGTACATCATTGAGTATCCAATCATACCCTTTAACCCTCATATATGATCTTTGGTCCACCCTATCAACCCAAGATATCGGTTTAGACCCTCTTGTGGTATATCTGTTTGGACCACCATGAGGTGTATCAGTTTAGGTCATCTTGTCCTATCATGTCGGGTTCACCACACCTAAAGGGTGATGTTTGAGCTACACTTGAGGTATTCGATTATCCAAACAAGGATTATGTTGGTTTAACTCCTTAAAAGTGTAATAGGAAACCCTTCTTGAAGGTGTATCGACCATCAACTCTTAAAGGGATATCGGGAACCACCTCTTGAAGGTGTGATGGGCATCACCACCCTAAGGTGTGAGAGGTAATTCTTGGTGTCTTGTGCATCCATTCTTGATGGTGTATCGGGCATCACTTAGTGTGACCGGAAACACTAGGGTTAGGGTTAGGGCATGATGGTCATTAGATCAATCCTTGGCTTCACGACCAGTACACTAGCAAACCAGCTCACACCAGGAATCGTCATGGTCAGGACAGGCTAGCAAGGTGTATCATCCTAGCCCCATCTAGGGCATTATGAGTAACAATCATCATAGCCTATCGATTGACAACACATAGATTTAAGTACCTTTAGATAATGATGGGTTAACTCCTCCTCAAGGAACATAGGCCTATCCATTCATATTAGTTTGGGAACCTTGTAGGGTGTGATGGTTTAGCACTTATCCAACTATCGACCTAAACACTCCCAAGTCATGATAATTTGCAGCATGTATATCGATTTAAGCATCATGAGTCATGATGATCATTCACCACCTATGTGTCGACTTAATCATCTTCAACCTTCAGAATCTTGGTCCCTAGTCCATCTACTTAACAATCTAAGAAAGAACAAGATATGGAAAAAAACTTAAATGGAGTTCCTTCATCAAAATAGTCATCAAAACCATCACTAGATACTAACATATAAGAGGTACATGATCTAGAGATGAAGAGCTACATAAGCATATAAAGATTGGTAATAAAAAATGATGTTAAGAGTTATATAACCCATCAAAAAAAGGTCTCCATCATGAGTCCAAGCTTCCATGATCAAAGATCTAAAGCACACGTCCCTCAATCTTGAAGATGATCCATCATGAGTCCCAACTCAATTTCAACATCTCCTCAAGAAAGAAGATTAAGATGACATGGTTAGGGTAGCTCAGGAAGAAAGGAAATAAGGAGAGAGAACCACGTCCTAGTCAACCTTCATCCAAGGTATGATCCATGATTGAGAGAGGAAGAAGGTGAAGAAACGATCTCAATGGAATGGCCATCAAAGAAACACAACTCACCAAGATGGAAGTTGAACAAGAATCACCATGAGCAAGGAACTCAACCTCCCAAGATCCATGGGGCTTCCTCTAGCTCCTTAGACTTCCAAGCTCGTCCACTAAGAAGAGATGAACAAGGATGGAGGAAAGGGTTTATTGGTGTGAAGGAGGAGGGGGTTATATTCTTGAGAGAAGGAAGAGAGATTAAAGGAGAGGTGTCATCACCTTAGGTTATATAACCCATCAAAAGAAGGTCTCCATCCTGAGTCCAAGCTTCCATGATCAAAGCTCTAAAGCACACGTCCCTCAATCTTGAAGATGATCCATCATGAGTCCCAACTCAATTTCAACATCTCCTCAAGAAAGAAGATTAAGATGACATGGTTAGGGTAGCTCAGGAAGAAAGGAAATAAGGAGAGAGAACCACGTCCTAGTCAACCTTCATCCAAGGTATGATCTATGATTGAGAGAGGAAGAAGATGAAGAAACAATCTCAATGGAATGGCCATCAAAGAAACACAACTCACCAAGATGCAAGTTGAACAAGAATCACCATGAGCAAGGAACTCAACCTCCCAAGATCCATGGGGCTTCCTCTAGCTCCTTAGACTTCCAAGCTCGTCCACTAAGAGGAGATGAACAAGGATGGAGGAAAGGGTTTATTTGTGTGAAGGAGGAGGGGGTTATATTCTTGAGAGAAGGAAGAGAGATTAAAGGAGAGGTGTCATCACCTTAGGATCTTAGGTGACACTTGTCCACAAGAAAGGGGCCACATGCAACAACATGCAAGGCATGATGATATGATCTAGGCTAGATACCATCATCCTAGTCCTCTACCAAGGTCATGGCCAGTATTCCAAAGCTCTACACCCTTCACAAACCGATATGGTAAAACCCAACATACAAACTGTAACGACCCCGCCTCCCGGTAACCCCCAATTAAGGGAGACCCGAAGGTCGGAATCGTTATTCAATTACAGGATCAAAGGTTCAACAAATAATCACTTATAATTATGAAATTCTACTAATCTAAACTGGAAACTGGTAAAAATTAAAACTTTGCTTACCTTTGAAAAACTTGGAATTTCTAGGTATCCATAACTTGAATCTACTCTATCTAATCCTCCTTGCACTTTACTTCTCATTTTGCAAAATGACAATTTAATGTTTGTTCTTTTAGGATTTATACCAAAAACACCGACAAACAAATACGCGATCAGCATAAAGCTGGTATGTGGGGGATTAAAAAAATTTATGCAACTATATTAACAATGTAAACAACCAATTATCATTTAACATTCAAATTACACTTTACGCAGTACTACTCAATCCCTTCCTATCCCCTTCCTCTATGTTGTCCTTGTAGTGGACATGGATACTACCACTCTCACATGATGGCTCTTCATTAAACCCTGCATGATCCTACCTAACAGGTAGATCAATACCTAGGGTTGAGTCGCATGGCACTACCCATAAGTAGTCCAATCTCTAACTCAATGTGACTTGATGGACCTACCCCATTGGTAGCCATTTACTAAGTCATTTAATGACTTGATGGGCCTACCCCATTGGTAGCCCTTTTACTAGGTCAACCCATTAAACTACAGAGGGAACTGGGATCTGAGCTAGTAGGCATAATTCTTAGGTGATAGTCATATTCACTTTAGAATTTGCAAGAATTAAAACATCCAACAGTTTAATTCAAGTCACGATGAAAAATTCGTCAAAATCTGGAAAACTAATTCGGGTAGTCATAAGCGTAACCACATACCTTGTTACGTAGATCGAATGCAGAAATAACCAATCAAGAATTCAAGCAAGTAAGCACAGGTTGAACCTGAAAAGACATCCAGTTTCTATATTATTAAACATGTCATAATGATTCAATAATTCTAAGGGTTTCCTAGGTTATTGCCCCTTTTAGGGTTTTGACCATAATTAGGGTTTTATTTACTTTTTATTACTTTTACCTTACTTTTATCAAATATCCATCAAACCCTAATTATCTTTCCTATTTTCCATTAAGGTCCTAAAGATCAGGTTTGGACCATATAGAAACCCTAATTTTCTGATTACTCTATCTTTCCTTTTTCTTTTTCTCTAATTTAGGGTTCTTAACCATATTAATCAATATGTTGAATTAAAACCCGAAACATGTAATTCTTATCATCAAAATAGGTTAGAAACCTTCTTTAATTATTAATCAGGTTAAACATATTCGAATTAATCCAATTGCAAGACTAAACATATTCTTTATCACTCATTAGGGTTTCTAATTATAAATTAACACATTTTCCTCCCAAAATATACTCTGTTACAAAAATGTACCGATTTAAATGACCTAACTATTTTTAACATATTCCTCATCTTTTTCTGATCATTTTTCATGTATTAAGTTTTCCCATCCGAGCTTCCTAGCTCCAGATATGATTTTTTTTTCACAAAAAATCCTTTTATGATTTATTTGTTATTTTCCAAAAGAAGCTAGGAACAACCAGGACCACTTGATCCGTGGTCCGATGGACCTAATAGGATCCAACGTCCAAGATCAAGCGCACCCTCTTTAAGCAAACAAAAGAACCAAAGGTCAGATCTAACCTTGGCGAGACTGAAGACGATGAAGGGTAATGTAGTAATTTTGCGGGGCCTTCTTCAACCTTGCGTTGCTCCTCGCGTTGCTCCTCTGTTGCGTGCCGATGGTCAACCTCAGGGTTTACTTGGCGACCCTAGCTACCTGCGACCGCACCAACAGGTTGGGGAGCTTCGTCTCCCATCGACGAACTTGATCAGGGGTTCAATTGCCCGCCAAGTGCACGCCAAAGCTGCTCCTACCCACCAGACTCCGACGAGGGTCTCTGCGATGATGGGGGTGTAGGTCTGAACGAGTCATCCAATTGGAGGCACAGAAACAATGCTCTTGCTCTTCCGCAGAGGTTGGGCGAGACAAAAGAGTTGTTGGTGCCTCCATTCAACCTCCCCTATATATAGGGTCGAGGCATCCCCTGTTAGATTGGGCGTTTTCAAAAAATGCGTCCAAACCTAGCTAAACCAGGGACCTTTCCCTTCAGTTTCAACCCCCCAATATAAAGAATCGGTTGCCAGGCTTGCACATCCAGTGAATCACGAGAAATCAAAGAGGGAAAGTCCCTTAGTTGGCCACAGAATCACAGTCCCACTGGGACTTAGGCAACGACCTTTCAATGTTGGATCAAGATCCAACGGACCTTGTTGTTCGCGTTCAACACAAAGGAAAGAAATCTATTTCTACAATTCCAAATAATTTCCAAATTGGTGATAACTTGGAAAATCGATATCTCCCAAACCATAACTCCAAATAAACTCAAATTTTAAGGGATGTTTTGTCTTGTAATTATCTGACTTTATACAAAATTTGGAAAACATATTGCAATGGATGAGAATGCTTTCTTCTCTCCCAAGTTTTCTCATTAATTAGTCCAAATTAATTTATATTCCTTTTTCCTTGGACCTCAAGGAAACCCAAAGGCACAGATTCCCATATTGGGGAATATTGGTTTGCCTTTATCCTTTATCAATTACTCACATTTCCCTTTTATTAATCAATTCTTTTTCCTTTTTAATTCCCTTTTCTTATCAATTGGGCTTAAGGGCCAACAAAACCCACAATCATTCAATCAAAGCCATTTCTCATGAAATATATCAAAATTCAAATAAATGGATTTAATTTATTTATTAAAAGAGAAATATTCTTCACATTACATTTTCAAGAAAATGGGGTTGTAACATCCTCCCCTCCTTATAGGAATTTTGCCCTCAAAATTCAAACAATCAAAGAAACAATTCAGGGTATGTTTTCTCCATGTCTGCCTTCAGCTCCCATGTGGCCTCAACCTCTCCATGGTGCTTCCAAAGAACCTTTACCATCTCTATATTCTTGCATCTGAGCTCTTTCACCTTGGTATCTAGTACAAAGGTGACTCAGGATAGGTCAGCTTCCCTTGAAGCTCAATAGGTTCAATGCTCAGCACATGGCTCGGATCTTGCACATATCGCTTCAGGTTAGACACGTGAAACACATCATGCATCATGCTATACTGAGGGGGTAATGCCAAACGGTATGCAGCTTCACCAATCCGTTCTAACACCTCAAACGGACCCACGTATATGGGACTCAACTTTCCTCTGTTCTTGGCTATGGCTCGGAGCGGTCGGATTTTCAAAAACACATGATCTCGCACCGTGAAATGAACATCAGTCCACTTTGCATCAGCATATGACTTCTATCAATCCTGGGCTCTCTTTAGCCTTTGCTTGATCAAAGCCACTTTATCAGCATACACCTGGAGCTCATCTGACCTCAACAGGATCCTCTCACCCACATCATCCCAGTGAAGTGGTGACTGACATGGTCTCCCGTACAAAGCTTGATACAGAGGCATCCCGATACTGGCTTGGTAGCTGTTGTTATAGGCGAACTCTGCTAACGGTAAGTATTGCTCCCATGAACCACCCCAATCGAGCACACAAGCTCTCAATAGATCCTCTAATGTCTGGATCGTCCTTTCTGACTGACCATCTGTTTGGGGGTGATAAGTGGTACTAAACTTTAAACTTGTACCAAGTTCCTCTTGAACCTGCTTCCACAACTTGGAAGTAAACTTGGGATCTCTATCAGAAATGATTGATCCCGGTACGCCATGCAAACACACTATCTCTCTAATGTACAGCTCAGCTAGGTCTGACACCTTAGCCGTGGTCTTCAAGGAAAGGAAGTGTTCTGAATTGGTAAGACGATCTACCATGATCCATATCGCATCATGACCTCTCTTGGTCTGGGATAGTCCCACCACAAAATCCATGGTGATTTGCTCCCATTTCCACTCTGGAATTTCTATTGACTATAAAAGTCCGCCGAGTCGCTGGTGTTCAGCCTTCAGCATCTGGCATGTAAGACAACTGGCCACCCATGACGCAATGTCTTTCTTCATTCCTGGCCACCTGAAAAACCGTTGTAGGTCCTTGTACATCTTAGTAGTTCCTGGGTGTACTGTGTATTTGGATCCATGTGCCTCTTGCAGGATTTCCTCTTTTATTGTTGAATCCACAGGAACCCAAATGCGATTCTCAAACCTGATTCCTCCGTCTACTCCCACAGATAGACGAGTATGTGGCTTCATCATCAAACCTTTCATCTTATCAAGCTCTCCACTGGTCAACTGTGCTTCTATGACCTCACTCAACAACTCAGACTGTATCTAGATATTTGCCAACCGAACTCGGTCCTCTAGCAGTTGTAGAGTCCATTCCACAAGTTCCTCCAGACTTTTCCACTGACTAGACAAAACAAGTGCACACTTAAGCTGTTTCTGACTCAAAGCATCGGCTACGACATTCGCCTTACCAGGATCATAGGCGATGGTGAAGTCGTAATCCTTCATTTACTCCATCCATCGTCGTTGTTGTAGGTTCAAGTCTCTCTGTGTCAATAGGTACTTCAAGCTCTTATGGTCGGTGAAGATCTCGAAGGTAGCACCGTATAGGTAGTGCCGCCATATCTTCAAGGCATGGATGATAGCAGCTAACTCCAGATCATGTGTCAGGTAGTTCACCTCATTTGGCTTGAGCTGTCGGGAAGCATATGCAACCACATGCCAATCTTGATCCAACACACAGCCAAGTCCCATCTTGGATGCATCGGTGAATATCATGAAACCCTCATTGCCAGAAGGCAGAGTCAACACAGGAGCGGTAGTCAGCTTCTCCTTTAATTCTTGAAATCAAGCTTCACATACTTCAGACCACATGAACTTTACCTCCTTCCGGGTCAACATGGTCAGCGGTAGAGCAGTCTTGGAGAAATCTTTGATGAAGTGACGGTAGTATCCAGCCAACCCCAAGAAGCTGCGAATCTCGGAGGGGTTCTTCGGTGTCGGCCAGTCTTGAACTGACGATACTTTGGCTGGATCTACGGTGATCTTTCCTCCTGAGATGATGTGTCCAAGAAACATGACTCGGTCCAACCAAAACTCACACTTCGAGAACTTTCTAAAAAACTTATGCTTTCTCAGGATATCAAGGACTCTACCCAGGTGGTCACGGTGTTGGGCTAGGTCGTCCGAGTACACCAAAATGTCATCTATGAACACTATCACAAAAGAATCAAGGAATGGTTGGAACACACTATTCATGAGGTTCATAAAGACACTAGGTGCATTGGATAGTCCAAACGGCATGACCACAAACTCATAGTGACCATAACGGGTTCTGAAAGCAATTTTGGGTATATCCTCACTTCTCACTCTCACCTGGTGGTATCCAAACCTGAAATTGATCTTGGAGAAGACTCGAGATGATTTGAGTTGGTCAAACAGGTCATCTATTTTAGGTAAAGGATACTTATTCTTAATGGTTGCTTGGTTAATCATCCGATAGTCAATACACATCTGATGCGACCCATCCTTCTTTTTCACAAAGAGGACTGGCGCACCCCAAGGGGATGTACTGGGTCGGATAAATCCTTTATCTAACAACTTCTGCAACTGGGTTTTCAACTCGAGCAACTCTGCATGGTCCATTCTATAGGGTGCCTTAGATATAGGGTTAGTCCCAGGAGCTAACTCAATCGAGAAATCTACCTCCCTCTTAGGGGAATGCCTGGTAGATCATCTGGAAACACATCTGCATACTCCCGAACCACCTATATATCCTCCAAGGATTGTCCCTTAACATCGGATGCGGTAACTATGGCTAAGTAAGCTTGACAACCTTTGGATAGCATCCGTTCAACTTTCAAAGAGGACACATAAAGGCTGGTTGTCACATCTTTCCTTCCTCGAATGGTGAAGTGTGGATAGTCGGTTTTCCTAATGAGAATCTTCTTCTCTCTACAGTCAATCTGGGCTCTGTAGGTGGAAAGCCAATCCATACCGATGATCACATCAAAATCATTCATATCGAGGAGGATAAAGTCAGTGGGGAGCTCATGGTTTAGATACTTAACTGGCAGGATAGGGGTTTTTCAAAAGAGAAGTATAAATACGACCACTCGGGGTTGTGACATCCAAAACATAACCCAAATCCTTGATATGATATCCAAACCAAGCACAGTTGCTAGATTCCTCAAAATAAAAGTATTAGTTGAACCTGAATCAAAGAGTGCTTTTACATTTTGTCCCATGACTTCCAGCAAGCCTACAAAGTTATTCAATACCAGAATCTATTACATGGTCTACTGAACTAAAAGGAAAAACTCTATGGGTTATTACCCTCAATCAACTTATTAGCATTCTCCTGAGCTTCTTCATTGTCGATGGAGAATACTCTAGCTTGCCTCCTCTCTCCATCTGGAGGTGCTCCCGCTGGTGCTCCTGCTGGGGGTGCTGCAGCTACGGGTTGTGCCACCACCGGATAAGACCCCAAAGGTCCTCTTGGGTTAGGCTGAGGGCAATTGGCGATGAGGTGTCCTTCTTGCTGACACCGGTAGCAGACCCTCTTCTTGAAGCGGCACTCACCTGTATGCCATCTCCCACAGGTGCGGCATCGAGGTCGGTTGTTCTCTTGATGGGGTTTCCCATTCCCTCCTTGTCTTCCTTTGGCCTGGTGATGCCCGTGACCTTTCTTGTGGTTGTTCTTATGACCTTGAGATCCTTAAGTGAAACCCAGATATCCCTTGGATTGATTTTGTACATGCATCACTATCCTTTCCATGTCCAAGGCGGTGTTGTAAGATTCAACGAAGGTCTTTGGCTTGCTAGCCATCACATGGGGCTTGATGGCGGGGTGTAGATGCTCTATGAAGTGGTCCACTCTCCTCTCTTCATCCATCATGTGCCCAAAACATTCCAGGATGCAGAACTTGTGACCAAAGTCTGCAACTGATGAGCTTCCTTGTGTCATGTTGGTGAATTCTCTCTCCTTCTCTTTCTTGGCTGAAACAGGGATGAATCTGGCGGTGAAGATGGTCTTGAAGTCGGTCCATGCCATCGGTTCCTTGCTTAGGTCCGTTCCTGTGATGTGGTTCTCCCACCATATCTTGGTTGCACCTTCCAAAAGGTGAGTAGCAAACAAAACCTTCTTATTCGGATGTACCTCAAGCATCCAAAACCCGTTCTCGACTACAAGCAGCCAAGCTTCGGCCTTGTCGACCACTTCAGTCTTGTCTTCCCCCCAGAACTTCTCGATGTTCAGCTTGACGAAGTCCAGAATGGTAGCTCCCAATCGAGGACGAACTGGAAGTGGCTAACCATTCTCATCTCGAGCCAGGTCTCTCAGGGCCAGGGCATGAATAGCCTCAGTCAGCCGTTTCTGCTGTTCCATCAATTCCGTAGTGTGAACTACCATGGTTGGTTCTTGACCACAAGGCTGGTTCTCCTCCATATAGGCTTCCTCTTCATGCACCTGGTATTTCTCATATTCTGGTCCCCTCCCTTGCTCTTGGTTGATGCCGAGCATTGGTTCAGGGTTTGGGGCTCCATGCTCAGCTTCTTCAGGCCTCTTTCTCTTCTTAGAGGTCTCCCCACCATGGTTCCACTTCCTCTTCTCTGAGGATCCATTCTCCCTATGGGGTGGTCCACCACCATTGGTGGAAAAAGGGATAGCCACGACTTTTGTACGAGCCATCTACATAAGCATAACAAACAAACTTTTAGTTTATCATTAAACTAATTATACTTATGTCGATGATATCTCATTACATATATTTTATTAATTTGATGGAGGATTCCTTAATCCTTAATTTACTTACCCATGCCACATTAGGGTGAGGAAGAGAGAGAAACCCTAATCCTGAAAATCCTTAAAAGAAATTGAGTTGAGAAGGGATGAAAAAGGTGAGAGAGTCCTAAAGGTATCTTATTTCGAGTCTTATCCTAAGACATTGGCCAGGCAGTCACACAATCCAGGAGTCCTCGTATTCCTACTAGCGGTGCCGAGGAAAATTTTGCCATCCCCCAGATGTGATCCTTTTCTAGTCACCTCAGTCTTTCGGAAAATCCTCTAATAAATCCCTCGGTTCTATGGAATTTGTAAAATCTAATAATTATTAATGATTAGATGGAGAACCTAGGCTCTGATACCAATTGTAATGACCCCGCCTCCCGGTAACCCCCAATTAAGGGAGACCTGAAGGTCGGAATCGTTATTCAATTACAGGATCAAAGGTTCAATAAATAATCACTTATAATTATGAAATTCTACTAATCTAAATTGGAAACTGGTTAAAATTAAAACTTTTCTTACCTTTGAAAAACTTGGAATTTCTAGGTATCCATAACTTGAATCTACTCTATCTAATCCTCCTTGCACTTTACTTCTCATTTTGCAATGTGACAATTTACTGTTTGTTCTTTTAGGATTTATACCTAAAACACCAACAAACAAATACGCGATCAGCATAAAGCTGGTATGTGGGGGATTACAAAAATTTATGCAACTATATTAACAATGTAAACAACCAATTATCATTTAACATTCAATTTACACTTTACACAGTACTACTCAATCCCTTCCTATCCCCTTCCTCTATGTTGTCCCTGCAGTGGACATGGATACTACCACTCTCACATGGTGGTTCTTCATTAAACCCTACATGATCCTACCTAACAGGTAGATCAATACCTAGGGTTGAGTCGCATGGCACTACCCATAAGTAGTCCAATCTCTAACTCAATGTGACTTGATGGACCTACCGCATTGGTAGCCATTTACTAAGTCATTTAATGACCTGATGGGCCTACCCCATTGGTAGCCCTTTTACTACGTCAACCCATTAAACTACAGAGGGGACTGGGATCTGATCTAGTAGGCATAATTCTTAGGTGATAGTCATATTCACTTTAGAATTTGCAAGAATTAAAACATCCAACAGTTTAATTCAAGTCATGATGAAAACTTCGTCAAAATCCGAAAAACTAATTCGGGTAGTCATAAGCGTAACCACATACCTTGTTACGCAGATCGAATGCAGAAATAACCAATCAAGAATTCCAGCAAGTACGCACAGGTTGAACCTGAAAAGACATCCAATTTCTATATTATTAAAAATGTCATAATGATTCAATAATTCTAAGGGTTTCCTAGGTTATTGCCCCTTTTAGGGTTTTGACCATAATTAGGGTTTTATTTCCTTTTTATTGCTTTTACCTTACTTTTATCAAATATCCATCAAACCCTAATTATCTTTCCTATTTTCCATTAAGGTCCTAAAGATCAGGTTTGGACCGTATAAAAACCCTAATTTTCTGATTACTCTATCTTTCCTTTTTCTTTTTCTCTAATTTAGGGTTCTTAACCATATTAATCAATATGTTGAATTAAAACCCCAAACGTGTAATTCTTATCATCAAAACAGGTTAGAAACCTTCTTTAATTATTAATCAGGTTAAACATTTTCAAATTAATCCAATTGCAAGACTAAACATATCCTTTATCACTCATTAGGGTTTCTAATTATAAATTAACACATTTTCCTCCCAAAATATGCTCTTTTACAAAAATGTACAGATTTAAATGTCCAACTATTTTTAACATATAACTCATCTTTTTCTGATCATTTTTCATGTATTAAGTTTTCCCATGTGAGCTTCCTAGCTCCAGATATGATTTGTTTTTCACGAAAAATCCTTTTATGATTTATTTGTTATTTTCCAAAAGAAACTAGGAACAACCAGGATCGCTTGATCCGTGGTCCGCTGGACCTAATAGGATCCAATGTCTAGGATCAAACGCGCCCTCTTTAAGCAAACAAAAGAACCAAAGGTCACATCTAACCTTGGCACGACTGAAGACGATGAAGGCTAATGTAGTAATTTTGCGGGGCCTTCTTCAACCTTGCGTCGCTCCACACGTTGCTCCTCTGTTGCGTGCCGATGGTCAACCTCAGGGTTGAGTTGGCAGCCCTAGCTACCTGCGACCGCGCCAACAGGTTGGGGAGCTTCGTCTCCCGTCGACGAACTTGATCAGGGGTTCAATTGCCCACCAAGTGCACACCAAAGCTGCTCCTACCTGCCGGACTCCAGAGAGGGTCTCCGCGATGATGGGGGTGTAGGTCTGAATGAGTCGTCCAATTGGAGGCATGGAAACAATGCTCTTGCTCTTCCGCAGAGGTTGGGCGAGATGAAAGAGTTGCTGGTGCTTCCGTTCAATCTCCCCTATATATAGGGTCAAGGCAGCCCCTGTTAGATTGGGCATTTTCTAAAAATGCATCCAAACCTAGTTAAACCAGGGACCTTTCCCTTCAGTTTCAACCCCCCGATCTAAAGAATCGGATGTCAGGCTTCCACATCAAGTGAATCATGAGAAATCAAAGAGGGAAAGTCCCTCAGTTGGCCGCAGAATCACAGTCCCACTGGGACTTAGGCAAAGGCCGTTCAACGTTGGATCAAGATCCAACGGACCTTGTTGTTCGTGTTCAACACAAAGGAAAGAAATCTATTTCTTCAATTCCAAATAATTTCCAAATTGGAGATAACTTGGAAAATTGATATCTCCCAAACCATAACTCCAAATTAACTCAAATTTCAAGGGAAGTTTTGACTTGTCATTATCTGACTTTATACGAAATTTGGAAAACAGATTGCAATGGATGAGAAGGCTTCCTTCTCTCCCAAGTTTTCTCATTAATTAGTCCAAATTAATTTATATTCCTTTTTCCTTTGTGATTATCTTGTTATTTTGGGTCCATTGGACCTCAAGGAAACCCAAAGGCACGGATTCCCATATTGGGGAATATTGGTTTGCTTTTATCCTTTATCAATTACTCACATTTCCCTTTTATTAATCAATTCTTTTTCCTTTTTAGTTCCCTTTTCTTATCAATTGGGCTTAACGGCCAACAAAGCCCAAAATAATTCACTCAAAGCCATTTCTCACGAAATCTATCAAAATTCAAATAAAAGGATTTCATTTATTTATTAAAAGAGAAATATTCTTCACATTACATTTTCAAGAAAATGGGGTTGTAACACAAACCGATAGTGCATAATTCTTGCACTCACAAATTGATAGGCACCACCCCCACACACTCACAAATTGATAACCCCACATACTTCACAAACTTATAGGGCACAACCCTACACAACCAAAATTTGATCGGGACAGTCTCCAAGGTCTTCAAACCTAAGATAGACCATCTAAGTGCAAGGCACATCTCATACATGTGTTCCACATATCACCAAAGATTCCACTACATATCCATACAAGGTGACCCCCTCTTCATCTATCCTCTAGATGATGCCAAGAGAGGGAAGGAACACTCTAGATATGGTAAATTGCATAATACTCCCTCACTTTGGGTAATTTGCAATTTACACCAAAACTGGCACATAAAACACAAGCATCATCCACACATGATCAACTTGATACTTGAACTCTTAACAAGGTGCCCCATAGAATCATTATCTCTTTTATGATTCTAAAACACTAAGGACACACTCATCATGTGACATATTGCAAGATAACCCATCACCTTGAGTAAATTGCACTTTTGTCCAAAATAAGAAACACTGCTCAAACAACATTCAAACAGAAGCAAACTTGAAGCATAAACATGTCACATGATTACAACACACCTTAGAGAATTATATTAAAGTTCTAAGCAACTTAATTACTAAAAACAAATAGGTTTAGCCCAAAACCTAGGTCAGCATCCTTATAAGTCATAAACCCATAACAAGGATTTCACCGCCAAAATCCCAGGCAAAAAGAGGTGGGTACTACTCATGCATCATACCTTAAAATTTCCACACATGTATCAACTCTTTCTTATATATCACCTCCTCATTTTATAGAGAAGATTCTTGGTTCTGAGAGTTTACCATACCCTCATCAAACCTCAACATGTCTCTTCCAAAGAAGGACTAGAGATAGATTTCATCACCCACTTGGAACTACAAAGCCTATCATGCTTCCGATGTGATACTCTACTCTGCTGACTCAACACTAGTCTTAGTCTTACCAACAATCCTGCCAACATACACACTTTCAGTTGTACATTCTCCTACCATACGTGGCCACTTATCCAAGGAAACTATCTCAGAGATAACTTAGATTTTTATGTGTCACCTTAACTGACCCAGATAGGAAGTGTGAACCCTACTTATCCATCTATAGACAAAGCACAAACTTCTTGGAACCTTCCTTAGATGCAAGCATAATAGGATTACTCCAAGAGATTATACTTAGTTTGATAAACTTTACCCAAGCAGATCTTGCAACTGTCTCTTCAAAAATACATCTGTGTCGATATTACATTTATGTAGAGCATACACCTCTAACATGTGATATTCATACTATAGGTTGGGTACTTGTAACCAGATTGATCCAATGCCAACCTTTCTAGGTATCCAAACACCTTATACATCTTATCAAGTGGCATGTTCTCACTCTCCCATACAACTGGAAACACATGGATACTAGGATTCCTTACCTTGGTATTCATCACATGTGTCAGAAACATGCCATGTCCTCATCACATCCATCTTATGTTGTTTTTCCTACACCAAAGCATTCCAAAAGGATCTTCCTTTCATCTCAAGGCATTGCTTATCACAGATATCCCTATATTGGAACAAAAATTCAAGACCAACTGATACATACTAGAGTATCCATCTGAAGATCACTTCTACACCTCACACATCAAGGGACACAAGATCAAATTGACTACCACATCCTTGAAAGAATAGAACATAAGGGAACATATTCCTATGATCACTACATCATTATCAGGGTTTTCTTATCAAGGTGAAAGGGATTATCAAATTCCTTTGATTATTTCACGAGTTTTCAACTGTTCATGTGTCAATTGAACTTGTCTCATCTTGGTTTCCTTGCCATTAGCATAGGAACTATTGAGATGATTACAAGGCATTACTCTCTCTTTAATTATTTTTCTTCATGTTCATGAAAACTTACTTGTTTTACCACATATTTCATCTTTACATCATGAAAAGGATCTTTATTCTTTACATATTATTTACTAAACATGGATCATCTCCCTTGTTTCCTTTCACATATCATGAGGATTACACTTTATACTTTTTATACTCATGGGTTGCTTTGAGAATAACTAAGGTCCCATCTTATTTATTTATCATTCATTCTAAGTTATCTTCTCACTTCATCCCTGTTTAATGGATTTTCTTCTCTTATGTGAATTTTACACCTTTACTTACTTTATTAGCACATATTCACCTGCCTTTTTCATCATACATATCTTGAAATTATAGATTTAAGAACTTCTCATATCATACTCACACTTAGATTTACACTTCAGGGAGTTTTATCTTTCTCTTTTTGTCACATGACATTCAAGTTTTAGTGAATTGTGGTGCAATTCTTATCTATTTTTATAGTATGATGGAGGCATTAACATTATAATTTCTTATTGTTATGCTCTTTAGATTGTTCCAAAATTATTACTTGATCAGGGGTAATCAAATAGAAATCAATCTAAGAGTTACATACTTACCTTTTCTTCAAAATTTGAATATCTGGCTAGGGCATTCAAGTACTGAGATTGGGTAGTATGCACCATACTTTATACTATGTTCTTATCTTAAACACCATCCTAATCCTAGTCGTAGTGTCCATATAGAATCAGCAAAACTAGAGCTTCAAATATGACACCCTTTGTCACACAAAGTGAGATTACTCAAAACATAAACCACGATCAACCATAAATAGTTGATTACCAAAAATCATTGGAAATTAAAACTGATTTGCAACAAGCAGCATGAGCTGAGAATTATTACACAAGAGCCAACACTTGCATTTCATAACATATAATCAAGGTGCTACATCATCATATTCTAATAAACTTGTTACATAAGATAACAGTTCTAAATGTATATGCATACTGTTAAAAGGAATATGAAGAACATGTATGATTGTTATAAACTAAATAGTATAAAAGAAAGGCAAGGCTTTATCCAATGTTTTCGTGTTTGTCCCTATTCACATATAGTACACATATGATTACGTATTTATTATGATCTCAGGATTTGAGTCATACCACCCAAATCCAACTGACCACTGCTAAGTCAAAATTATTTCCATGCAGGGTCTAGTGGAAGAGTTGGAATCCACAACCTCATCCCCCTCGGTTAGTACAAGTGAACATGAAGTGACATCATAAGTGAACTGTTTCCAATGACATATTGTCTAGCTATGCAAACCTAGCCCACCTTGGTATAGGTCATGACACTAGTAAAACTGAGCTACGGCCCGCAGCCATTCTCATCTAGGGTATGGCCCACAGCCAATCCTGTGAAATCTCATAAACATAACATCACTAAGTCTACGGCCCGAAGTTGCACTCTTTTTAGGGTATGGCCCACAGTCAATCATGTTCACATATCTTGAGGCATGATCTGAGGATCACACATGGCCACAATCACTGAAAATTTCTTGATATTAGGGTACCAAGATGTACCTATATACTCGGCAATATGCGCTTTGAGTTTCCCATAGGTGTTACTCGTTTCACCATCCAACAAATGTTGTCACTAAATGGATCTATGGCACAGGGAAAACTATAAGATTAGATTCCACTTGAGTTAGTTAGACCAATTGAAGTGTCATTTAGCATCAATCAAGTTACAATGTACACACCACAAACAAAACCTTCAAAGGAAAGGGTATAGTATTACAATAACAAATATCATCATTCAAACTACAAACTGATTCCCATCATCTCATAACATTGTATCACTTCCAGCCACAAGGCCACTATATCACGTCCAGCCACAGGGCTACTATATCACTACCAGTCACAAGGCTACTACATCTCTTCTAGCCACTATCATCATCAACATTTCATCATGGGATATCAATCCCTCATTTCATTACCAGAGGGTATCACCTCTACTAGGAATTAAGCCTTTACTCGGTCCTAAGACCCATCACATCACACATGTAATTCATGTTTATCTCATCATCCCTCATTGAGCATATTTGTATTACTCATGCCACATCACTCATGCTACATTACATGTACTTGCCATAGAAACCATTAGCCATTATGTTTTGAGAGAGAGGATATGATAAACATATTAAACACCTTTAGTTAAAGCAAGCAAAGCATGATAAGATCTTTAGTCTAAGATTAGGCTTAATGCTGATTTCACATAAGGTCCCCAAGAATCATTCTACCTCACATCTTTGACATGCACTACCTCCCATAAACTGGAGTGTATAAGACTAAGAATTAATTAGTGTAACCAAGTATGCATGTTCACATATACATACTTCACGTGTTTCCTTATCAAGGTTCATAACCAAAGCCTAACATTATTTAACCATATTCATGGCACTCACAAGTTATAACACATAATTAATTCATTAGGTTATAGTCATACATTTTAAGGGAGAGAACAATATCATGCTTTTCATTCATACTTATTCAATACTATAACCTATCCTCAGGATTTGGGTCAATGCTCTTCACATAGAACCAATTAGGGTTTCACTTTAGGGTTACACCACCAAACCCTAATCACACCAAAACCCACCTTTTTTAAACTAATTAGGTTTGAACATCATTAATTAGATATGAATCACTCATTGTACCATCAGTACCAGTTATCACCCTTTTATAAATGCATGTGTGTAACATCTTCATCAAGTTATGTGTGGTTTATAACAATGCATTATAATAACATATTGACCATTGCACTAGTGTGTCGTTTAAACATTATGTGATCCATATATTATCACTTCTTACAAATCATTAACCCCATATCATAACAAGGAGATTCGAACCAGAGGATACATAACTAGAGAGTTTCACTTCAAGCCATCCACAAGGCACCTATAAAGTCATTAGACTTGTTATACATTTTCTGCACAAAGGTTGTCACCATGTATTCCAACAAGGCTTATCACCACCCTCATGTATACTCACATAGTTGTATCATTAACCTTACTCCACAAGTTAAGATTATATGAAAAGGAAATATAGTTTGAATTTGTCATGGATTATAATATTTCATTGAGATAAGCACATTGGCCATATGATTAAGGTTAGCATATGTATTCTCAACTAATAAACCATACATCCATTACTTCTCACATAATTAGAGAGTTTAGGGATGAGATCTTTAATTGAGAATGGACCACTCATAGTAACATCATTCTATGGTGTACTAGCTTTTGGAGAAGCAATTAAGATTACTCATACATTATCCAAAACCACACTCCTCTATATCATGCATTACTCATGTGTGTACATCATTGAGTATCCAAACATACCCTTCAACCCTCATCACATGATCTCAGGTCCACCCTATCAACCCAAGATATTAGTTTAGACCCTCTTGTGGTATATCGGTTTGAACCACCATGAGATGTATCGGTTTAGGACATCTTGTCCAACCATGTCGGGTTCACCACACCTAAACATTGACGTTTTAGCTACACTTGAGGTATCACAGTACTCACACAAGGATTATGTTGGTTTAGCTCCTTAAAAGTGTAATGGGCAACCTTTCTTGAAGGTTTATCAGCCATCGACTATTGAAGGGATATCGAGCACCACCTCTTGAAGGTGTGACGGACATCACCACCATAAGGTGTGATGGGTAACACTTGGTGTGTCAGGCATTCATTCTTGAAGGTGTATCAGGCATCACTAGGGTTAGGGTTAAGGAATGACGGTCATTAGCTCAATCATGGGTGTCACGATCAATACTCTAGCAAACCAGCTCACACAAGGGGTCCTCATGGTTATGATAGGATAGCAAGGTGTATCGGCCTAGCCCCATCTAGGGCATGACTAGTAACAATCATGAAAGCCTATTGACTGGAAACACATAGATTTAAGTACCTTTAGATCATGATGGGTTAACTCCTCCTCAAGGCATGTTGGCCTAGCCACTCAAATCAGTTTGGGCACCCTCTAGGGCATGACAGTTTAGCACTTATCCAACCTATCATCTTAAACACTCCCAAGTTATGATGATTTGCAACATGTATATTGGTTTAAGCATCATGAGTCATGATGAACATTCACCACCTATGTGTCGAATTAGTCATATTCAACCTTAGGAAATTTTATCACTAGTCCATCTACTTAAAAATGCAAGAAAAGAACTAGATATGGGAAGCAACTTAAATGGAGTTTCTTCATCAAAATAGTCCTAAAAACCATCACTAGCTACTAATATATAAGAGGTACACGATCTAGAGATGAAGAGAAAGATAATCATATAAAGAGTGGTAATAAAAAAGTAGGTTAAGAGTTATATAACCCACCTCAAGAAGGTCTCCATCATGAGTCCAAACTTCCATGATCAAAGCTCCAAAGCAAATGTCCCTCAATATTAAAGATGATCCATCACGAGTCCCAACTCAATTTCAACATCACCTCAAGAAAGAAGAAGTAGAGGCCATGGTTATGGTAGCTCAAGAAGAAAGGAAAGAAGTACAGAGAACTAAGTCCTAGTCAACCTTCATCTAAGGTATGTACCATGTCCTAGAGAGGAAGAAGATGAAGAAAAGAGAACAAAGGAATTCCATCAAAGAAACATAACTCACCAAGATGGAAGTTGAACAAGAATCACCATGAGAAAGGAACTCAACCACCCAAGCTCCATGGGGCTACCTCCAGATCCTTAGGCTTCCAAGCTCGTCCACCAAGAGGAGAGGAATACAGATGGATGAAAGGGTTTACTTTTGTGAAGGAGGAGGGGGTTATATACTTGGTGGAAGTAAGAGAGATCAAAGGAGAGGTGTCATAACCTTAGGAGCTTAGGTGACACTTGTCCACGAGAAAGGGGCCACATGCAATAATATGAAAGGCATGGTGATATGATCTAGGAAAGATCTCATCCTCTTGGTCCTCTACCAAGGTCATAGCCAATATGACAAAGCTCTACACCCTTCACAAACTGATGTGGTAAAACCCAACATACTCACAAACTGATAGAGCATACTCCATGCACTCACAAACCGATAGGCACCACCCCACACACTCAAAAAATGATGGAGTAAAACCCTACATACTTCAAAAATTGATAGGGCACAACCCTACACAACCTGAAACTGAGAGGCACCCCCTCTAAGGTCTTCAAACCTGAGATAGCCCATCTAAGTGCAAGGCACATCTCATACATGTGTTCCATATATCACCAAAGATACAACCACACAACCAAGATCCAAAAAAGATGCCCCCATCTTCATGTCTCCTCTATATGATGACAACAGATGGAAGGAACACTCTAGATATGATAAATTCCATGGTAACCCTTCAATTTAGGTAATTTGCAATTTGCACCAAAACTGGAACATAAAGCACAAGCATCATCCACACACGCTCAACTTATTACTTGAACTCTTCATAAAGAGTCACATAGCATCATTCTCTCTATTTGATGCTAAAACAATAAGGGCATACTCATCATGTGACATATTGCAAGATAACCCCTCATCTTAGGTAAATTGCACTTTGGTCCAAAATAAGAAAACATTGCTCAAAAAGCATTCAAACAGAACCAAAATTGAAACATAAACATGTCACATGATTAAAACACACCAAATAGGATTATATTAAAGTTATAAGAAACTTACATAAGCAAAATAAATAGGGTTAGCCCAAAACCTAAGTCAAGGTCCTTACAACATTGACCATTCCTAATATGAGATTTATATGCATCCTTGTCCATACAAAATAAAGAAATGATGTTTCTATTTATGGAAGGTACAGAATAGAAATTTAGTAACTCTATTACAAGCCTTGTGGGAATAAATAAACTATAGGTCCAAACTACAATGGCAACGACTCTTGCTCAATATTTGACTCACAGTTCAACCTCACCCTTTCCCAAAGGACTACTTCTTTCCAGATCCTGCATATGTGAGATCCACATCTGGTATCTAGTACCCATGATGAAGAAGTAGATAAGTTTATCTCAATAATGTATATACCTGAAGTGGATACATGCATCCCCGTCTTCTTTTTCCCGAATGCCTTGAAGTACAAAGGATAACTTCCTCTTGTACTTTTCTTTCTCCTTGTCTTGATTGTGGAAGATCTGGATTTGGGCTTAGCCTCAAAAATCTTTATGACTTTTCTTTCATCATTGGACCCAACTCTACTGATCATCATCATGAATTTTTCCTTCTTCATTCTAGCTTTGGCATGAATCATGATACCAAGAAAATATGACATCAGTATGGCCATTTTAATCAAGTGATAACATGTAATAAAGTGGCTATATGATTTTGGCAATGATTTTAGAATCATATTTGTGGCCCACTCTTCTCTCAAATAGAATCCCAGTTCTTTAAAACGATACACATGCCCAATCATATTTAGCACATGATCTTCTACTAAGTTTCCATATGTCAATTTTTACTCAAATAGTGCCTTTATAACATTGTTCCTTTCTTACTTTGTGAGATTATGGTTCACTTTCCAAAGATGCCTTACCATCTCAAGAATCCCTATGTACTTGCATTTATCATGCAGCTCAAAGTTCAAGTAGTTTAGCATAAGGTACTTTTTGTCCAAGGGATAATTGGCATGCTTCCAATAAGCATCCACTTTAGCCCTAGGTTCATCAGGAGAAGGTATTTCTGGAACTGATTTATCAAGGGCATAGAGCTTGCACACTTCATTGAGAGTCCTTTTCAAAGTTGAAAACAAATTGTGGAAATTTGTTCCGTCAAGGTTGTCCTTCCTAAGGGCTTATCACAAAATTGATTTGTTTATCATTTGATTCTACAAGAGAAAACATTGCATTTTGTCAAAAAAACCCTTTTTGATTTGATTTGATATGAAAAATTTGACAATATTTTATTAATTATTGCTCCTCCTATTTTATTCAAATTTATATTCCTTACATATCAATTTGGAAGATTGCAACATACAACCTTCTAGTGGGCCAAGATCCAACATAGTTAAACTATTACTTGACTAATGCCAACGTCCATCATCAATTATCAAGGTAGTCAACTTTTGCCAATTGTATCATATGCAACTCTTGGATAGGTGATATGTGCAAATCCTTTTTATAATCATCTACATGCTTATGGTGCTTAAACCCATTAAGGACATGTAGTTAAGACTGACCCAAAAGCCAACACAATAAATATGCACCTTGCTTGGGCAGAACCTACATATCTACCATCACACTTCTACGAGATGAACGATGCACCATGATTGGGCGTAGCCTATGCTTAGTAGATCAAGATTTTCATGTGTGTTTCTTATGGAAAACATATAAGACTTAATATTTAATTGAGGGAGTTTGTATTTATAAATACATATACTTTATCTAATCACCACATATATAGTACATATCACATGCATGCTATATCTCACAACGTAAACATGAAATAAACAAAAGCAATGGTTACAACCATTCTAATGTAATTCCTTGGAGCCACAAAGATTTACCACAACCTAGGGTTCACATCACATGCATAAACCTATTGTTGATGAATATTTGTGCTTGCTAACCTAGGTTGATAAGTTCAACCCTTTAACAGATCAGATCGCCTCTTATTCGGTCGGTTGGTCGTCTCATCGGTCATTGGTCCTCAATCCACCAACTATTGGGTCCTCTAGTCGATCAATCCGGTCCACCAGTCGATTAGTTCAACTCATCCTCCTTTCTCCTCCTCTATCCTCAACCGACTGGCTCACCAACGAGATGATTGGTTGGCCTGTTCTAAGCATCTTTTTCTTCGTCTTAATAGAAAAGTAAGCTATCCTAATATTACATGAGTATAGAGAAACCTTAAATTACTTTCAAGGGGAGAAAAGGTAGTAGATAATAATGCTTTTACAATTAAAATATAAGGTAGAGGCTCAGTATGCAAATTGAGATAAAATAGTAATAACCAATCACTTAACCATGCATAGATAATTAGGGTTATTGGCCATAACCATGGTACACATCCACCATTAGAACTCACTTTTAGGGTGACGTGTGTAATATAAATATATACATACATACATATATATACATACATATATATAATTAGGTATTGTGTGGTATTTGATTAAAAAAAATTATTCGCATCTCATGTGATAAATAAACAATAAAACCAAAATACGTTCATATCAATTATCCCAAAATATAGTAGATTCATGTTGGCTCAATACCACTGTGGAGAAATATGGCGACAAAAAAGAAAGCAGAAACAATAATTTTACTGTCATATTTCACATTGGACCAGTAGATCGCATCAATAACTATATTATGGAAAGGATGGTTTCAAGGATATACCTGGTCCTGGAGAAAGTCCAACGACATACTCCTCATTGTTGTAGATGTGACACTATCTTTGCATTGGGACTTGTCTGTGGTGCCCCATGATCTTCACACGGATAGAAGGTTGATGTTTTCCTCCTAGAGTCAAACAACAATGTCAAGGCCACTAGAACAATCCACATGAATCTCCTAGAATTCATGTCATCCTACTAGAATGGACAAGAAGGAGTTGTCCCTCCCGTTGGAGTACTAGTCACTAACTTGGTCTGTCTGACAATTTCTCTCCCTTACTATCCCTCCCTTTATCAGGCAAGACTTGCTTCGGTTCTTTTAGTTACCACAACTAGTGAAGATAAACAATTGTCAAATGCAATTGATGTGTCTGGGAAACTCCAGTACCCCTCTATTTATAGAAGGGGTTAGGGTTTGGGTTCGTAGTCTGTATCAAAGTGGAACGGTCTGGAATCTCAAATTTTGCAATCTATTAATGGAAAAATAGTCAGTTCACCAGGCAAACCAATCAGTTGGCACAGGAGTTGATCGGTTCACCCAGCGAACCGGTTGTTTCACATGTTTCCCAATCACATATGAGTTGGAAAATTCTATTCCAATTAATACATGCCATGACATCAACACTAATCCTTGATGCAATCAAATTGCACCATGAACCAGTACTCTCACAACCACTAGTTGATGGATTCACTAAGCTAACCGATCAGTTTGCACCCCAGTTCGTACAGAACTCAGCCAATACAATATCCAATCAACCTAATGCTCCAACTGTTTGTTTCATTACATGAGCCAAGTAGTTAGAGTCCAGTCAGTTGATTTCTTGCTTGAATTGAATACCTAAACACTTTAATGATTAATCCAATTATCAATCAAGATCAAAACGCCTCCTCTAGGTTAGATCCCATGTGTGTGACTCAATAGGTCCCGTATTACATTGGAAGTGAATGTCCATAACCAGTTATGGAAAAACAAGAAAAGAGGGGTTCCTAGTTGCACATCATTGCTACCCAAGTAAATACAAAGTTGGAGAACAACTTCAACATACAATTTGTGTTCGGTGTTACAATATTTGTGTATTTCTTTTGTCACTGATATCTAGATTGAACTCAAGGCATGGAGAAATTTTTCTCGTCAACATTCAATCTTGTTCCTTGAACCAGAGTAGAATGTATGAGACATATGTAAGCTCAATATCACAAATTGACTCACATGCACATGGTCATGCATTTCTTAGACTCTCTAATCAAGAGGCCTATGATATCATACTCCTATAGGAGGGACAAATCCCATCTAAATCAATCACCATCAATACCCATGTGTCATAGTCACCTAATCATCATTTTTATGGCAACCCTTATTCAGGACTACATTTGATGATGCCAAAGCATAGCTAACGACATTTGATGAGTGTACTTACTTCAGGTCTAACAACTACAATCACACCCAACACTATCAGGGTTGACTATGACTACCATGGTAATGGTTTCCATGTGTTAGTATCAAGGTGGTTCTTCCCGATACACTATTTTCTAACATGTATATGTGTTCTTGGTTTAATAAAACATATAATGACTAATGAGATTTTGTCATCAACCAGCGCACACTCTAGTCTTATGTGTTATTTTTATCAATCTACCTTCCACGATAATAACCAAATAGGGACTTAATGAGAATGTATACACTTTTAACATTCTTATGATATCATTGTTCAAGTCACATACTTCAATACACATGTCATTAAGTAATATCATTATGTAAACATTTATTAGGTTACATCAGTATCTCATAACTGAATAAAATAGAATAAATTGGAAGATTGCCTTTATGTATTAATCTCATCAATCACAAATTGTGCCATTACGATTATTATATGATTGGCTATCAGGGCATACAGACCAACACCAAGATTATTCCTTTAGATTCAAGTCATCATCCATCTTAACCTCTCAATGTGCCTTTTTTTTCCATATTTAGGTTGAGCCAGGAGTAAGGTTGTAAAGAATAGGTTTGGAATGAGAATTTTAACCCATCTAACCCGAAAAAATTAGTTTGATTTTCTTGTTTTGACAATTCCACCCGATATTAGGTTCAAACATACATATTGATTCTTGGGTTCTAGTTTTCATAATCTAGGTTGGTTTCATGTTTGGATAAATCTAGAAATTCTAGGTTATACAATACTCACACCCATATTATAGGTTCTAATTTTGATGAACCTAGGTTATTTATGATTCCATAAGCTAAGTTTAATCCAGGAGTGGGTTAATATCAGGTTCTACATTTGATAATTCAAGAAAACTCAGGGTCTGATTGATTGAATGAAACTTAGGCTAGGTTGATTTAAATCTAAAGATAGATAATATAATCATAAAAATTAGAGAAATTAAATGATCATGTAGAAGTGTCTGATTGTCTTAAGTCTCATTATAAATGAAAATAATGAAATTGTAAACTTGATTGTGTCCAAATCAAATTGGTTCTATTTTTGACAATCTAGCTTGATTCTAGTTCATGCAAATTGGTTAAAAATATATTTTAGATGTGTGTTTATATTGCATGCATGTGTATTGTAGCATCTACTACTCGATGTGATTGTGATTTTTGAATCAAGAAACTCATAGGTCTTTATATGGATCCTGGTTTTAAAAAAATAGCTCCAGTAAAAGGGGTTTGTGACTACTTTCTATCACATTAGGAAATACTAGCTCGTGCAATTTCTTTGTCTGCATCTAATCCCCTATTTTGATCTCCTCCAACTCTATTCTCCACTCCCTTTATTATCTTCTACAAACTCCTTCTCCATTCCTACCTCCCTTGATTATTCGACTCAGTAACAATGATCGTGGTAGTTGACTGTGGGGTTCATGTAGCTGAGTTTAAAGTTAGGCTTCTTGTTGTTGTATTGAAGCAAGATTCTTAGATAAACATCTTTGTAATAAGATGGCAAGAACTAAATCAACAAAAGTGGATTCTATGAAGATAGTTAAGAAGAAATAAATGCAATAAGTAACAAAATAAGATGATAATGTAACAAAATATTACGATGAGGTGTAAAACATTCAAATGAAAGAAGGTGTTGGAAAGGAAAATGTAAAAGATGCAAAAAAGATTGCAAAAAATAATAAAAAGAAGATGGGTGGCAGGAAGCTAAAAAAGAGTACAACTCTTGGAGAGGAGGATTATGAAGAATACCTAGAACTTGTAGGGAACTAACATGACAAAGTGTATACTAATGTTGCAAGGATGTAAGAATAGCAGGGGTTAAATAAAATCAGGAGTTGAAGATAATGATATAGACATTTATGAGGTTCCTATTGTGTTTTATGATGCTAAAGAAGAGCTTGGAGAAGATCAGAAGACATCACATAACTCCTTAAGGGACTGTAAAAAAAATCCAGGAGGAAAACAAGAAAAATATTTTTAAAGATAAGTACAAAAATAAAGAAAAGGACAAAAGTG
>OY856411.1:381229338-381234338 GCA_963693085.1 Alisma plantago-aquatica
GAGACCAGTAGATGTGCCATTAACCAGACCAGAGTAGCTAGTAGTCCCAACACACTATTTCATCCATCCAATCCATTGCTCATTAAATCCCATTTGATGCATGATCCACCATAATTTCTCCCATCTCACGTTGTCATAAGCTTTGGAAATATCAAGTTTTAGGCAGGCTTTCCTACTACCCCTCATGACATTAAAATCCAAAAGAAATTCTCCAGCCAACAGGGAACAATCACTGATGCTCCTACCTGTGACAAAGGCACCTTGATTTACAGAAATAAGGTAAGGGAGGACCAACATCAACCGAGCAGCCAAAATCTTAGCAATAATTTTGTATTGAATCAAGCAACACGCAATAGGGTGGAAATCAGTAAGAGAAGAAGTGACTTTCTTTTTTGAAATAAGAACTAGAAAGGAATGATTGACCTGTCTGACCATGTTCCCACCCTCCAGAACCCAATCTACATAAGCAAGCTAGTCATCTTTTACGATATGCCAATTTCTCTTGTAGAAGAAAACATTGAAGCCATTTGACTCGAGAGATTTGTTGCTTCCAATACTCCACACCACATCCTTAACCTCCTATTCAGTGGCTTTTCTAGTGATAATATTGTTGTGAGTGCTTGTGAGTCTGAACTTCCAATCAATCTCTTCATTGTCATAAATATCATCAGAGAAGCTTTTATTATACAGAGATGAGTAGAAATCAATAGCCTGTTCCTCAAGGTCCTCCTACTCATTGACCACCCTTCCTTCAGAATTTATAAGTTCAAAAATAATATTACGTGCCTCTCTTCTTCTAACTACAGCATGGTAGAGCTTTGTTTTCCTGTCTCCATCCTTCATCCATTTTTATTTGTTTCTTTGCCAGTAGAATTTTTCCTCTACCTTTTTAGGTCTTTAAGCATCAGTTTTACCTCTCTTTCTCTCTCAATCAGACTAGGATTTAGTGGATCAACCAATATTTTTTCTCTGATGTCCTTGCACTCCCTTTTAATGTCCTTCAGCAGATTTGGGATGTTTACTTCTTCTTTCACCCATTTCTTGAGAGCCATCTTAGTGTTCTTCAACTTCATAGCAAACACATACATAGGGTTGCCTGTCACCTTAACATTCCAACTTTGCTTGACAACATCCGCAAAACCTTTCCAGTCCGCCCAGTAGTTTAGAAATCTAAAAGGTCTCCTTTTTTGCTTCTTTTTTGCTAGCTGAAACAAAATAGGTGCATGATCACTAATATCAGATCCTTCAGCCTTAACCTACACATTTGGAAGAATTTTCAGCCACTCATCATTCACCAGTGCCCGATCAAGTTTGATTTCTATCCTATCCTTTGGACCTCTTTCACTATTCCAAGTGAAGATGTCCCCCCTACCATTGGTGGTTCAAACAAACATGCTTTGTCAATGGTCCGGTGGAAAGCATCCACCTCAAAACTAATATCTAATATTCTACCTCTTTTCTCATCATGTAACCATACTATATTAAAGTCACCAATCACCATCTAGGGGAGCTGAACCTGCTTTGATAAAGAGACCATGTCATCCCATAAATTCAGCCTTGCTTTTCCGTCATTTTGATCATAAACAGCTATTAACCATATGTGCAGACCACCACTATAAACAGAGTCCACTGTCACCTACTGGTCAGACATATATACCACAGAAACCCACCAAGCATTGGGCTTCCATGCCACACACACTCTAGCAACCTCAACACAATCAATGTTAGATATGTGCTCCCAACCTTGAGGAAAGAGATATTGATACTTTTTTTATTTTGAACCTTTATCTTCGTTTCCATAAAAGCAACCATCGAATGACCACTGGCAGCGATCCATTCTCTAATTTCCCTCTTCTTGTCCTTGTCACACCCTCCCAAGATGTTCTATAGGAGCATGGACATATTAGAGATTTTTGTTTGACCTGGTACACCTAGAAGTCCCCTTCCCAGCATTCTTGCCTTTCCTTGTCTGTTCTTGTAGCTTGGTTGCATTCTCCTCCTTAGCGTCTGATTCAGATAATGCCTCAAAGCTATTTTTTGTGTCTAGGATGGCACTCACCCCTTGGGTTATAGGGATTCCTGTCTTGTTAACAACTTTCCTCCTTGCACTGGACACAAACTCCCCTTCCTCTCGGTCTCCTTGAGTTGGGGATTCAATATGATGTCCACCATTGTCACTGCTCCTGTTTGGCTCCGGCTCTGTGGAGTTGGTTGTCACCTGTTGTGCTTCATCCTTAGATGCCTTCTTCTCCTCCTGCCAAGTGACAGCCTTCGACACACCTGATCCAACCACTATTGTGCCTGCGTCCTTTGCCCTCCACACTGCTTTGTCCATCGATGCCTCCTTCTTCTTTGCATTTTGGACGCAGTCCGTTGTGCTGCGGCCGAAAGCATAGCAATGCTCGCAGCTCATCGGGATATGATCGTATGCCACTGACACATGGATTGGTTCCCGCCCTTTGACATTGAGCCAAACTGTTGTGGGTTTGGGTACTTCAACCTTCAATTCCATGAGCACCTTCGCCTCCTCTCCTTCTAGTGAGGTGTCGTCGATGTGTAGCGCATGTCCCGCACCCGAAGCAATCATCTTGGCTGCCCTCCTCATCCATGAGCGGCTGAAGGATTTGATCATCATCCAAGTTGGGATGGTGCTGAAGACATCCTTCTTTAGCTCGTCACCATGGGAGTAGTGCTTTGCCACTACAAGTTGGTTGTCGAACCAACGAGGACCCATAACGAGAACTGTGTCCTTGTTTGCCGCTGTCAAAAACTGAACTAGGAAAACCTCATTGTCACGGGACAAAAGCTCAAATGAACATTTTGGCTTCCACATGCTCTTGATCCAAGCAAGCAGGTGAGGGTAGAATGACCACTTCCCTAAGGTATATATCATGATTGTGTATTCCCGTATGTTTCAGAGACGGTCGAAGTCATCAACGTCTAGGTCGACATGGACCTCTCCTTCTTCCTCCCTCGACGGAGAGAACTCCAAGGATTCCTTTCTGATGCCCGCCGACTGCTTTAGGACTTGATTCCATGCCACCACCTTCGTTATTCCTCCTCCACCTTCCTTGAATGCATGCGGTGGCAGCGACCTGCGTCCATCATTCTCAGCCATTCAGGCGTTAGGGTTTCTCACAAGTTGCTTCTCTATGATTCCCAGCGTTGTAGAGGCCTGGGTGTTGGTGACTGGTGGGTTGCATCGTGGCTAGGACGGGGTGGTGTGGGGGTGGATGCCATCAGACGGACTGGCCGGTGGCATGGGTTCCATGGCCCCAACAGTTCCGACGATCATCCTCCAATCGCCTGAGTCGCACCCTAATTTATATATACATATATGTGTATGTATATATATATGTATATGAATATGTATATGAATATGTATATGTGTGTATATATATACATATATATATATATATATACATATATATATATATGTATATATATATATACATATATATATGTGTGTGTGTGTGTGTGTATATGAATACATATGTGTATATATATATAAACCCTATACATATACATATACATATATATACATATTATATATATATATACATATATATATATAAACCCTATACATATACATATACATATATATACATATTATTTATATATATATATACATATATATATATATATATATATATATATATATATCCGTACCAAGTACCTTTATGTTCATCTTGTGGACTCATTCACAACATGTATACAAAAGAAATTGTGCACATAATTACAAGATGTACATAGAATAAGATACACTGCCAGAAATCTTGAGTCGATGTACACCATCTACAAATCTCTTTGCCAAAGAAATGGGAGTACAAGGGTGAGACTAGGGATCTATACTAACCACACAAACCTCCTCTCACTATTGATCATCAAATTGCACCTTCTCGTCACACTACATCTAATGGTGTTGTCGATTACCTAAAAAGATGTGGTGACCCACACGGTGAGACCCATACACCATCGAGAGATATAACTCTAAAAATATCTACTACTTACCGGGTTTATGCACTTTTAAGAAATTAAAGTAGATAGTATTATAGAGTTGAAATACTATATATCTTGCATAAAGATCAGACACAGTTAGAGTCATAAGTATAGGATATTTCTCTCACCACATTATAAAACATTTACAAACCAAAAGAAATAGAGCAAGGATTATCATCCAATTTGATTTTCCAAGTAACCCTAATAGTTATACTATATGACTGAATTATACATTTTATGAGGTTTTCTATAGTTTGTGGCCTACCACTCATTATACCATTTTAATACTATGAAGTCAAATTCAGCCTCGTGTAAGATCTAGGATGATCGAAATCCTAATTTCTCTTCCCCTCAGTCAATATGACTCATATGTACTGGCACATCGGTCAAACTACTAACACAAGTAGTCCACATTGGGTACACAAGCCATAGAACTAGAAACTAGGGTATACACCCTCAAATATGAGTTAATATAGAAGTTAATCTCAATCACTTCCACCTCCTAGAAACAATCTCAACCACTCTCTAAAACATTGGTATCAAAATGATAGGGATATACCCTCCCTACACCAACATATGCTCAATAGTATACAACTCTGGGCTCCTTTTAGATTACCCACTAGTATAGAATTGACGTATAACATCACATTTGATGTCATCAGTTGGTGCATAAAAACTGACGCCAATAGTCTAAGACGTCATCTTATAAAGGCAACTTACACGTATATGTGAACACCGACTGATTTACAAAAGACATGGGTATCACTTTTTTAACGATGGTTGTTAATAAACAAAACCAATGTCCAAAATCACCAGTGAAATATAATTTTTCAGCAAAAAAAATTTTCCTCCAAAAATTTTTAAATTCGGCGTTAGTTGTGTAGAATCCAACGACACATGTTCTGTGCCAAGCCCCATGAATGTTTTTATCCCCTCATTTGTCATCAATTTTTTTCTAAAGAACTGATGATTAAATATCCTTTGTGAAGCAAAATTTATTC